>JAJJWX010005032.1:0-293275 GCA_023529315.1 Papaver bracteatum | reverse complement strand
TGCCATGCTAAAAATACGGGGTGTTACATTTTTAGCCCTTAAATCTCTCACAGATTAAGTAAGAAATATTCCTTTATGATTCTTAACAATATATTGTTGCCTCTATTTCTTATCTTTATCTGTGTTTGCAGGTTATAGAAGAAATAGAACCTGCGAAAATTTTGAAAACTAAGGGGAAAAACAAAAATGCCTCTCGCAAGGAGAAATCTACTATTCCTCACAAAGAGAAATCTACTGCTCCTCGCAGAGAGAAATCTGGTGCTCCTCCCTTAAAGAAGAGAAAAACCCAATTCTCTTCTTCTTCAACTCCTCAATATAATGAAGAAAATTCAAGGGATGACTCTGATAATGACAACGATGATGATGATGCTGATATCCCTTCCGCAATGGAATCCTCCCAATCTGAATCTTTCATGGCCCAGCTATCTAACATTTTTAGCGATATTACACATGGTATCGCAAATGATTACGGAAATGAAGCTCTTAATGGGGTATCCCAGGCTCTTTCCAAGATCTGCGATGCTCCCATATTGGTTGATAATGATTCTCTCCAAGGAATCTCAAGATCAATAACTCGCAGTCTCTTAAATTCTCTTGGTATTCTGGTATGTTTTCATTTCTTCACCACATTTGTGTATTCATTTCTTCTCCAAGTTTTAATTTACATTGTTCCCTCGCAGACTGGAAGGGCTTCATTTTTTGTTGCCTCAGACTTGGAGCAAAGGTGCGCATCTTTTCGCAAGAAGAATATTGTTCTTCGCAAGAAGAATGTGGAGCTAGAATCTGAGTCCGCTAGTCTTCGCGGGCAGTTGGAATTTAGGTCTGCTGATCTTCAAGAAAAGATCAAGCGGTTGGAAATTGAACTTTCTTCCTCGCGAGATAAGATCGCAAGTCTCCAAGCTGCGAATAATCAACTTTATGGTAAGGAATCTCTCTCTTTTTCTTTAACCTTGTATTCTTTTGTATTTTTTCTTATTTTCCTTCTTCGCAGATGTTTGCGGCCTTTCTGACGAAGTTGTGTTCCTGCGTTCTTTTCCAAGTCCAATAGAGATACTCTCCTCAATCGCCTGAATGAATCTTTAAACAACTATTAAGATGAACAGATTAGATCCTTTTCTATAGATGATCTTAGATCCAAATTTCATCTTTTAGCAATTGATCACAGATCTAGTTTGAAAGCAGCTGATGCATCCAAACGTGAATATTTTAACTCTAAAGAAGAAATCAAGATTCTAAGAGCCCAAAAAAGTGATCTTATAGATGAAAAAGATCGTATTTCTAGGCAAGGAGCTCAAACTTTAACGGATTTTCATAAATCCCTTCTTGAAGTCCAAATTGAAAGAGATAAACTTATCCGCGAGAAAGAGAATCTTGTTGAAATAGAAAACCAAATTCGTTCCCGTATTCTTATTAATAATGATAACGAATTTGCTTGGGCTGCAATGATTCTTGACAATGCCAGAACTAACTTAGGTGTAGATGTTAGTCTTCATGTTGAACAAGCGGCCTTAATTAAAGACATTATTTCTGAAAGAGAAGGTTGCTAATTGTTCTTCCTTATTAATTTCTTGTTATTAATCTTCTTATCTTTGCAAAATTTTCAATTTGTTGTTATATACTTGCAGGAGCTGAGAAGAGATATACTGAAAGAATTGGAGAACTTGAAGCTGATAAGAACCAACTCGCAAAGACTCTTGCTGCTCGCAATGAAAAATATTCAAGATTGAAGGACCAATTAAAGATCTCTACTTCAAATTTTAGTAATATCCTTGTTGGTGTTTGCAATGACTCTGTGAAGAGGGTTTGTGATGATCATAACATATCTCACTCTTTGTATCCTTGCCTCACTGAGGAAGTTCCAATGAATACTCCAAACCTTGTTATCTCTGACAGTGAGGCGGAAGAATCTGGCGAAGATGAAGGACATAGTGAAGATGATGGTAGTAAGGATGATGATGGGTCTAATTAGTCTTGTCTTTACCTTTTAATCCCTCTGTAATATTTATTCATCTATCTCTTTATCCTTGTAATATACTGTTGCGAGTTTCTCCAGCTTCTAACATTCCTTAATGTATAAATTTCTTTTGCTTCTATCTGTATAAATTAGAAAACAATTCTTTTCTACAATATAGTTAATCAGTATGATTATTAATCTTTAACTATCTGTGTAAATGTATCATATGACAATGTCTACATAAATTTATCATATAATGATGAATAAAAATTCTATCATTCTTTTCATTCCCATACTTTCCTCTGTTATTCATCTGCAATATGAAATAAATTGAGTAGAGTTTAGACATTAGTTGTGAATACAATATATTTAATTATTTTTGCCTCAATCTTTGCGATAACATCGTGAGTTACAGTTGCATATTTTTATGATCTTTGCGTAAATATCGCAAATCTCATGATCTCTGTATTAATATCACAAGTCTCATTATCTCTGCGTCAATATCGCAGTCATTCAATCTTGAATTCTTGTGGTCTTATTATGCCTTCCTAGTTAAAGGTCTTATCTTGCCACATTTTATATTGGCGACAAAATCGCAGGACGTCCTTACACTTGCATGTAAAAACCCATTGATCTTGCCTTATCTGCGTTTTGTCACTTTCTCTGTGACAATATGACAAGTCTAAGTTCCCTTGCGAGAACAAAGCCTCATGACATTGCCGTCTTGCGATGAAATCACAGGACGTCTTTACGCTTTCATGTAAAAACCCATTGATCTCATCTTAACTTTTTTTTTATGGCTTGTTGCCTCTGTATAATATTTTTCACGCGACAATATGACAGGCCTAAATGTTCTTGCGATTATAAAGCCCCATGACATTGCCGTTTTTAGACACTTATCAGCTCCCTAATGGAGGGTGCCGCCCTTATCTTCCACCTGGTTTCCCCTTCAAGGAGGGCACATCGGCCATACAAGACTAGATCCTCCCATCCGGTCTTAACAACAACCAGTTGTTTTCGCAGCCTCTTATTTTTTATTCCTATATGGCTTATAGTTACGATACTGCACCCTAATTGGGGTTTTCTTTGGTCCGTGCATCATAGCCAAGACTTGCCAAGAATGGCCAAGGTAGTTTCGTACTCCCCGAGCACCATTGTCTCAACCGTGTACCTCGGCGCCTTAGTCATACTCTTCACTCCTTAGAAGTATAACCTTATATAGTAGGAAATCCAAGGTATATCCCCCGAATAGGTTTTCTTTAACCCCAACATATCCATGACTCAGGTTCCAGCAGCGGTATAACCTTACCCCTGAATCATGCAAAGAGATACCCCCTTATATGACGCACTTTAGGTCTTACATTTTCCTCTTACGAAATTTTATTCGTGAACTAGGGTGTACGCCATAAAGGTTCGTCCCGTTCTTATATTTTTCTTGTGAGTATCGCAACTCTGGTGAAATTTCTTTTCTTTGATCTTTGCATTTCAACTCTTGTATAATTTTTCAATTTCAGCTTTATCATTCAAATGAAATATTCTTTTGAAACGTTTTCTTCAACAAATCATTCATAATTTTCTTAAATTTCATCATTTTACCTTCTACTTACTACCTTCTGCTTTTGTCCTTTTGTTATTTTTTCCCCATCTGCGAGACGCTCGCCATCTATTGTTTGCATCTCATGTTGATTTTCCAATATTCCTTCCTCTCGCCGCTCTATTGTATCAACCATCAATTTATCACCTCTTTGTTTTTTCTTAATGTTTTGTCTCCAGTTTATGCTCTTTGTTGCCCTTTCCTCGCAAGATTCCATATCAATTTCATAGCATTTCTTCCCATCAACCTAGTCTCCCTTTATTATTCCAACACCATTAGGATGAGGAAATTTAATACATTGGTGGAAAGTTGACGCCACACCTAATATCCCATGTAACCAAGGTCGGCCAATCAGGGCATTATAAGGTGATTCAATATCCACAACGCAGAATAGGATCTTAGAAGATAATCCCTTTAACGGAATCCGCATAGTAATTTCCCCTTTGGGTTTGTTGACAGTATTGTTGAAACCATGAATTTTATAGGTTGATGGTATCAGATCCTCGTCTCTTCCACCCATGGTTTTATAAGTATGATAAAATAAGATATCTACTGAACTTCCTATGTCAATAAAACTTTGTTAATGGCTCAAGAATCTTCAGTTTCTTCATCATCATTTTCTTCATCTTCTTCTTCTATTTGTTTTGGATTTATTTCTAATCGTACCACCAGTGGGTTGTCATGCATCTCTCCAGGCTCTGGTACCTCTTGTGCAGTGAAAGAAATAATTTTCTTTTGCCATTCCTCTAATGGCGAGACCCTCGCGATATTCATTATCTCTCTTCCATATGAGTCTCTCGCGAAGACTCTGCTCAGAACGTTGTCGTGGAAATCCTCAATAGTCTTGTATGAATGTATGACGGAATTACAGAACAAATTCTCCGCCTTGGCTCCAACCTCTATCACAAATATTTCTGCTCCTTTTACAGTATTCACTCTGCGAATTTCTGGTGCTGGTGGTAACTGTTGAGATTGCGGATGTCCTATTAGAAAATATTTAACTTTCCCTGATCAATCATCCTCAAAATTATTTTTTTTACATTCCTGCAGTCGTTTATTGAATGACCATGAAAATGATGGTAAGGACAAAATTCTTGATTTCGATTATTTTGATGTGGCTCTTTTCCCATATTCCAGGGTGATGGTATATTTTCCATCAAAATGATAGCTTCCCAAAAAATTTCTATGCTAGCATTCAGGGGTGGCATCTTAATTTCTTCCCATATTATTCTCTGACTCCCTTGCCCTCTAAAATTATTTTGCCTCTGACCACCATAAGTCTCTTGCGGTTGATCAAGTCTTTGAATCTTATTATTTCCACCGCGATTGTAATAATTCATTTCTCATTCATACTCCTCTTGATCTCGACTTCCCATGGCTACTAACTTCTGCTGGTTTTCAATCACCACTTTCTCTTGTTGTGACTGCGAGGTACTCGCCACATTATTAATCATTTTAGGAAGTAAACTTCCGTTTGCCGCTATTGAGCTGGTGTTTGCGACTGGATATGATTCCATCTTATTTTGTTTCTCCTCCAAAGCAATGTATTCTTCTTGTAGTTCTCGCAGCTCAGTCATTGTGATGGTATTTTTGACTCTGAAAACTTGAACATATAGTAGATTGGTTGCAAACATAGCATTAATGAAATATAAAATGAGATATCTCTCATCTACTCTACCAGCCATTTCGCTGCACATTGTCTTCCACCTTAATGTTAAGTGTTTTAGACTCTCGCCAACCCTCTGTTTTAACCCGAACACATCTTCAATTCCTGGACGTGCATAATTGTTACTTATGTAGGCCCCCAAAAATGTGGTTTGTAGATGAGTGAAAGAAGTTATAGTATTCTTGGGTAAACCCTCAAACCATTTTAGCGCCTCGCCAGTTAAGCTTGATGCGAAATATTTGCACAAAACAACATCATGATTTTCCCACTATAGCATACATCTCACATAAGCTTTGATGTGTTGAATGGCACATGTAGATCCATCAAAAATACTAGTTAATGCTGGCAAGTTGCATTTTGGGGGTATTCATCCTAGTTGTACTGGTGAGTGAGCGGAGTTTTTTCTGCTTCTTCAATCGCTTCATCAAGCTGTCTTCTGCCTCCTTCTCTTCTATCATTTAACATTCCCCTCATTTCTGCTAATTCTCTTAAAACTTATTTATTCCCAACTGAATTTTGCTACATTGGTTTTTTCAGTGCAGTTTCTCTTCTCCTGTGCTCTTTCCTATCTTGTGTTGCGATATTTTGATTTCCATCTCCATTAATTTCCACTTGTCTTTCTCCGTTATCTTCTCTCACATTTCTTTCGCGAATACTCACACCATTATATCTCTTACTTTCTCTTCTGCAATTTTCTTCTGCTCTCCTTTGCACCTTATCGTATTCTTCATTAATATTATCATTATTGCGGTTCTGTTCACGTCTTCTTTCTAGATTGTCATTATTATTCTGGCGAATCGACTCTTGGAATTCTTGCTCTTCTACTTCTGCTCTCAATATTTCCCTCTCGCAAGCTAAGCGTTCATGTTCAGCATAATGTCTCTCGATTTCTCTTTCAATTATTTTGATTTCTTAGAGTTTCTCTTCCATGCAATATCCTCCTTCCTTCCTCTTGATCTTCTTCTCCATCTTGGTTATTTCGTGCCTGACGCTGCTCATTTTCATGCCTTCTATTATTTGGTTGAATTTCATCTTGTGGTACATAACGATCTTCCCTTATTTCTCTCCTTTCGCGACGTCCTCCATTTGGATCATAACTTTCTTCTTCAATATTTGTTATAGGTGATCTTCTTCTTATCTCACTTCTAATTGTTCTCGAACTTGATCTCGTTGTGATTCTTGATCTTCTATTTTGTAACCTTATGTTTTCTATTCTCAATTCATGGTTTTGCCTTGCCAAGTTTGCACGTTCTTCCGCTTCTAATATCCGTTCTTCTTGTATTCTTTGTCTTAAAACCTCTACTGTTTCATTTTCATCATCTCCATGTATTAATCCTCCATTTACTTCTTGATTTCCTCCCTATCGTCTTTCATCTCTTAATTGTCGATTTTCTGGTTCTTCTATTGAATCTGATCGCCAAGTATGCACGCTTACTCTATCATAATTAGGGCTGCACAAAACCGAACCTAAACCGCAAACCGAACCGAAACCGGTGCATTAATAACCGAACCAAAGTGAAACCAAATACAACGGTTTAGGTTTAGGTTTAGGTTGTCAGTTTCAATAAACCGACACTCCCGGTTTCAGTTCCGGTTTGTTTATGAAACCGTACCGATATGTCATCGGTTAACCGATTAAAACTCACCTTTCACTTTTACTACCTATTTACGTTTCATACCCTTCAATATCATATAGATATAGTATATAAGCACAAGTCCTTTGTGTATAACCTTAAAATCTCTTACCTACTTCTCATTTGCGCCTCCCTCTCTCTGAACTCATCTGAAATCTAGAAAGTAAAACAATGGAGGAAAGAAAAAAAAGATCGCAATGGAAGATAATTGATCTCAAAAGGATCTCTAAGTAAGCCATTTTCTCCTCCTTCTGACCTACCCAACGAACACTCTGAAGGTATTATTTTTTTTCAAATTGATTGTTTGACTACTGTAATTGTAGAAAGGCTTGATTTATTTTTTGGTTTTGGGTTAGAAGGCCTGTGAAGGAATCAACAATTGTAGCATTAGAACCAGATGTGGTGGTGAAATCAGATGTTAATGGTTGAAATCATTCATAACTATGAAAAATAAGAGAAATATGAACATGTTTGGATTTAAAACTCCATTTTGCAGTATGGGTTTTGCTTATTTTTTCTAATTGTTAAGTCAATTTCTTTAATTCTCTCTGAATTTTTAGTAAAATTATTTGATTCTATTTGTAAAAGGAAATTACTGGGAAGAAATGAAAGTTATTTAAAAGTTAAGTGGTGAATTGGTTGATGTGTTTCGGGTGTTAATATTAATAGTTTTTGTGTTTCTGATTTAGGGTTTCTCAATATCTACAAATGCAATTAGTTTTCTGATGTTTGATTGTTATGTTATTTGACAATGGTCTTACTTAATTCCCCATTCTGATCCATTGTAAGATTTGATTGCAGGTTGTTATGTCTAGTGATTTTGCAATTGCTCAATTTCGGTTTTTGGAGCGTTTGTTGCTGGTCCATGGCCATTGGTGTTAAATGCGAATAGCTATGATGGTAAGAATAAATGAATTCCTAGGTCAAAGGTTGTATGTCTAACTGTAGGCTTTTCTCTAACCGTCCATGCTAACCTTGTGCAGATATGCTACTTTTTCTACAAGAATTTGGCATTCGGGTTCACATTATTTTTGTTTGAAGATTTTGCTTCTTTCTCTGGTCAGCCTGCTTACAATGATTGGTACATGTCATTCTACAATGTTTTCTTCACTTCGCTCCCTGTTGTTGCTATTGGTGTTTTCGATCAGGATGTTTCTGCACGACTGTGCCTCAAGGTAAATAAATTTAAATCACATTAACTTACCTGCAAGGATGACATAAACCTTACAAACTTGGTTGCAATTTCTTTCCATAAGTTGAAAAAAAAGAACTTTTGATCATTTCCTAGTATCCTTTCTCTTTTTCTTATGCAGTATCCTCTTTTGCATCAAGAAGGTGTACAAAACATCCTTTTTAGCTGGCATCGTATATTAGGCTGATGTGAGACATGTATGGTTTATCATGTTTGCACACTTGCAGTTTGATGATGTGAGGATCTAACTCAACACCTGCTTCCTTTGTTTCATCAAATAAAGTGGCCACCTCAACCTCAACCTAATGCAAGATCAGTTGGAGATGATACTAAATCAGTTGGATTGTTTTCTTTCCCTTTTGTATTTGTTTCTTTCTTAGCTATGTATTTTGTGTATATGACATTTTAAAACAATAAATTTGGCTAGGTTAATTTATGATCCATCTTTAATAAAATTGTATGTCATTTTCACAAAACCGACAACATTTTCAGTTAACCGAAACCGGGAGGTTTTAAACCGAAACCGGAGGTTACAAAACCGAATGAAACCGAGTAGGCTAAATGATTTCATCGGTTGTCAATATGGGAAAACCGAGTACTTCGGTTTCGGTTTTTTTTTATGCCAACAACCGTACCGAACCGAACCATGTGCAGCCCTAATCATAATCCACAGCTCTATCTTGTATTGGTGTTTGCTGATTTGGCTGCTGAATATGATTTTCTCCATCATTCCTTGATCTATTTCTTCTTGTTCTTACCCTTGAAGATTCTACCATTTCATCTGTTTCTCCACCTGCAAGTCTTTTACTCCTCCTTACGGTTGTTGGTGGTTTTGACATATTTCTTCTTCTCCTAGCCATTGTTCTTAATGAATTGTCGAAACTTGCGTAAAATCCTTCACTAATTGTTCCAAATTCCTTCTAGTCACAATGTCAATTTTTACCTTTTTTCTTCAAATAATCATCAATTCATCCCTGTTTCGGGCGCCAAAATATAGTTGCAGGAAAACCTACACTACACCCTTGATAAGAATTTACAGTAATTAACACATATTTGAAGATTAAAAACAACACTTCTTTATTTGATTCTCAGAAATGTTTACAAGGAATGGAAGAAATCAGGAATACAACCGCTTTCTTGAATTTTCTATCTCTTCAAGACTTTCTCAACATTCAAAAATACATTATCCCTTCTCCGAGTCTACTAAGTCTCTTTATATAGGGTAATTACATATTGGATGACAGCTAAGCTTTCCTTTAATTTCGGATCTGACTTGCGATATTATCGCAGCAGTTATAATGTCAATTCTCGCAAGTGTTTTAACCATCGCAGGACAATCATGATCTTCTCGTGTTTCTTCATTCGTCAGCTATTATGTCACTCTTTAAATTATCTTGTGATATTCGCAAAGTGTTGTTGAAGAGCTCGCGGTGGTGTTCGCAGAAGTGTTGTTAATCTCGCAAGAATAATATCATGGCGATATTCTGGTCCTACACGCCCGTTACGAGAAAGTGTCATGAAGTAAGACAATTAGTGGTGGTGAAAAATAACGGTGTAAACAATTTATTACCTTCATCATGAAAGCGTAATGACTGGCGGTTACACGAATTCACTTCCCTCATCATGGAGGCATAACGTCTAATGGTTACACGTTACTCTATTCCTCACAACTCAATCGTTTCTACTTCCTACGAGACCAGGGTCCATTTCAATATGACTTGTATAAATAGGCTTCACCTATTTTCACCAAACAACAAGTTTTGGTCAGAGAACAACACAGTATCCAGAAATTACTTGATAGCTTTCCATTATGCTAGCCAGTTCTATTTTCTGATACAAATCTTAAACAACTACACCTTTAGAATCAACGATTCTGGCCTCAACACTCTCTTCGCCCCTCTCTCTAAGACCAACCCTTCTCATTCACTTTGTGACCGAAGCAAGCCTGTAATGGCTATTTCTCGTTTTAGGCTAGGATTATACAGATTGATCTCTCAAATCAAAAGTACTCTCGTGCAGTGCATTGTTTAGGGTCTAGACTCATTTATCATCCACACACATAAAATTACCAAAACCGACAGAAGAAATTTTCACCCATAAACAAACTCTTTGATATACTTTTTATTAAGATTGAGTCTAACTGTATCATTTATTCTCTTAAATGTATATTGGAGTTAGTCCATACATATTGCTAAGCGAAATATTGGGTGAGGTTGTTAGACCTTCGCTTTTTCAATTGGTATTAGAGCATGCAAACACATTTAAGACCTTATAAGTCTATGTTTTTAGCGATATGACTCTATGGATAGAATTTCTATCTCCATAAACGTACCACAGTCTTCGATGGATCCAAACACTTGTGGTGGAAAATCGCTATGCGTACTTTTCTTCAAGTTCGTGATTTTCAAACATGGGTACGTGTTATTAACGGCTATGATCCTCCGGTTAATACAGAAAGCGGTGTATGTATACCTAAGGATATTGGTGGATATAGTCCAGAAGAAATTCTTGTTGCAAAGAAAAATTCTGGATGCTTAAATGTTATCAGACATGTCATTACCCCGGATCTTCAACATCATATGACTACATGCACAAAGTCTAAAGAAGCCTGGGATATCTTAGAAACCATATTTGAAGGGAATACCTGTGAAAAGTAAGCCACACTTCAAAACCTAAATTCTGATTGGGAAAACCTTCGTATGGCAGATGAAGAATCTTTTGATGAGTTTAACTACAAAGTGTTTGAAATTGTTAATGCATCCTTTGCATTGGGTAAGACTATTCCTGAAAAGGGCATTGTGATGAAAATTCTCAGATCCCTGCCATCCATATACAATTCTAAGAAGCATGCCATCGTTGAAGGAAATAACCTCGTAACTCTTTCCAGAAATACTCTGATTGGGAAGTTAAAGATCTTTGATTATGAGCATACATCCAAATCTGGTAAGGATGTTGCTTTCAAAGCATAGAAGAACACTAAATTACTTGATAAAAGTAAAAGTGTTTAAGGAATCTGAAGATGATATTTCTGAGGCTGATTCATCATATGAAGATCTTGAAAAATCAGTCTCGTTGATCACAAGACAGTTAAAGGAATCTTCTTTTGAAGAGAAGTAAACGGTTCTCCAGAGATAAATCCAAGTCATCAAATTAAACCCATAATCGTGTTCCTCCTAAAAACAGGGTTAATGATGAAACTGGTGATGAGGATATGCCTCAGTGCTTTAAGTGTAAAGGTTTTGGTCATTTTGCAAATGAGTGTCCAAATCGAAAGAAATACACTGGAACAAAGGTCTTGCTGCAACTCTTGAAGAAATGTCTGACACTATGATTATATTGAAGACGAAAAGTCAAGTGTTGCACTTATTTATGAAAATATTTATTTGATAATTGTATAAATACATACATCAATCTCGATAGTCATTCAGGAGAAACCTCAACCTTTCTGGAAGAAAAAACTGACATTTCCATTGGAAACTCTCTGTCTAATTTTTCAGGCTCTACTATGTGTCTAACTGCTTGCACATCTCGGATACCTGAATCATATGCCAGGTTGACATGCTCATATTGTTCGCTCAAGGGAAATGAACTGTCAAAGTGTTTCAAGTATAAACACAAACTAAGGCATACTAACAAACTTCAACGAAACACAAATCGATTAGCAAACAAGCTTAAACTTGTTCAAAAGACCGCTGAGGTATGTAAGATTTTATCTTCGTCAAAGAAGTTAGTTTCCAAGGATAAGACAAGACCACTAGTGAAAGTTTGGTCTAAACATTCTGAGAGACATGGTTCAATGAATTCCTTTCAAATAGGTCATGGTGGACAGATTGTTGTTCACCGCAGCATAACTTGATTGTGTTGTTTGGTGCATCTTGTCTCATGTGCCTGATCAAAAAAGACAAGATTATGCACACCTCAGGCTTTAGGAAAAAATATTTTTGTTTTCTCTTTTTTCTTAGCTTTGTCTTGTTTTAAAAGTCTGGAATTCTTGCCGCTTTTCATATTTAATTGATATTAGAAAGGACTTTCCTTTTTCCTTCCCTAAATCTCTTTTTAACTTAAGACTACTTATTGAGTTTAAGTTGCGATTCTTCTCACAAACCCGTATGCCTATGGATACTCCAAGCATCATGTATATTGATGGAAAAGATGTTAATATGATTGTTAAACCATCAATCATGAAGGAAAATGAGAGATCTACGTTACCTCCAACTTTGAAAAGAAAAAGAAGGAATGTGAGGAAGCTAAGACTATTCCTTCAAATTCTCAGAAGTTTTATGATGTTCTTGAAAAGTTGAAGGAAACAAGGAAGGAGATTCAACAAATAAAGGCTTTTGTTATGAGAACTCTTGAAATTCATAAGGCCCTGGTTCGACATCATCAACCTAGAAGGTTTGTTGGAATCGACTCTTATCTTCACGAATTGTATGTTCCAATGGTTGTTGACAACACGGAGTTCGGGGACGATAGAGAATTTTTTAGAGGTCTCAATGTCTAGGAAACTTCTTATAAGAATTTATTCTTACGTTTTAAGAAGGATAACTAGGGTTTGGAATAGCCATTATTATGATTACACATAGCTATGTCCAACGTTTTCATCTTCAATGTTTTTAGATTTATTTATTTAAATTCTAAAGTCAGTTTGGAAGATGATTTTGTAGTATTAATCTTTATGGTTTTATATATTGCAATTTGTTATGGGATATGTGTGTTTGCGTCTGTGAACTATGAATGTCCCATACATGGTCAAAATTTAAGTCTTTCATATGTCGATATGCATGTATTGATAAAAGATTAGATGAACTTTTGACAAACAAAAGATAAGCCTTTTATGTCATTATGCAAATATTGATGGAAGAAATGATGAGCTTTTGTTTACAAAGATTAAGTCTATTATATGTCATTATGCAAATAGTGATGAAAGATAGAATGCATCTTTGTTTATTTCGCAGTATTGATCTTCCCTGATCCATATGTTTATGAATATACTATGAGGCTCCATAAATTTGCTTATGCCGAGCATTTCCGATTGAATTAATTATGGGTTCTCTGGTGGTTAATTTAATTGAGATTTTTGGATTTGTTAATGTCCAAAGAAATCCTTTTTTTCTCGTGAAAGTAAGGTCGCTCTTGTTCTTCTTTCGGGAATGACATTTTATGGGGGGAAGTTCTTAATTGAACTTGTGCTTAATTGCTAAATCTTTATGGGGAGTGTGGCTGTGGAATATTATAGGGGTTATCTTGTATCGTTATAAACTCCTTGATGAATACATTTAGTTTCGGATATATGATTGCATCTAAAAAATTGATATGTGCTTTCTTTTGGTCATGAAGTGTATCTATGGAAATTTCATTAGGATCCCACTAGTTTTCGTACCTTTGCCAATTTTATTGACAAAAAGGGGCAGAATTAATGTGTAGTTCACACTACAAATACATATGGTTTTCGGATCTTTATGTAAGGGGGAGTGGTTTTCATGTGAGATGAAGTATTGACTAAGGGGGAGTGATACATATCACCATAGTATTGTTGTCAAAGTTGTGATACAATTGATCTTTGATGATGTGTAATAATTTTATGACACTGTGTAACAATGATTAAGAGATTTTGTTTTCTCGTTGTTATGTCTACGTATCTTCAACAACGGTGATGCTGATTTGAATATCTTTGGAATCATTGGAGTACTTGGAAGTAATGAAGATTTCGAGTAATGTTGAAGAACCAAGGAGATCATGCATGTGGAAGAGAAGCTGCAAAGTTTATTTATTTCGTATTCCATATGTATTGATAGTTTTGTCACTAAAATTGACAAAGGGGGATATTTTTAGAGCACTGCTCGGTCGAACTTGCAAGCATTGATATCTCAAGCTTGTTTGTCAAGTTTAGTTGCCAAAACTATAAGTCTTGATTTCTAGTATACTTATAGCTAAGCCTCGGACTAGGATAGAAAGTTTAGTTGAGCTCTAGACTCCACGGCGTTCATCATACAAAGACGAAGAACTACTCAAGGAACTGGTGGAACTTCATTGGATAAAAAGGTATGTGGATACTTGAACTTATCTATCACTCAAAAGCCTATCTACTCTATCTCCTATCTTGAGATAAAAGTCATATTGTTATATAGACTTCGATTATACACATTTGCTATTTCGATCCGAGTTTATCTCGCTTATCTATTTCTCGAAATATGTGTTGGTAAGCTTTCACTTTGGACAAGTTTATCTTTACAAGTGACGAAAGTCATGTTGATTATTTCAATATCTTGAAAATCGCTTTGATGAAAAATAATGTGTGAATAACCTCTATTTAACATCCTCTAAGAATGTTTCAATGATTGAAATGAGAGTTTAGAATATATAACCTTGAATGTATATAAACATCGTATGTGAACTCATACTTGTGTAAGTCCAAAATCCCTGAACCAACGTATGCGTACTTTGCTGGTTTAGGATGTCCGGAAGCTAAGTCCGCGTACCCGTACGTGTACTACCGGAAGTTCACATTCCATGAATTTATGCTGGAGTTTATGAAGTGAAAACAAGATCAATCCAGTTACTTAAGTATGTGTACCGGTATGCATACTTGAGTGGGTTATTTTCTAAAAACGGTTTATTCGTGAACTAAAACTTATATAAACTAAGGAATGCAATCTTTGTAAAGCGTGGCTATAATGTTCATGAATCGATTCGAGTGAATCAAAAAAATTTTTGTTTCGATTATGTCTTATATACTTCTATGAGATCTAAGCAATTGAACGACTTTATAACTAGTTCTTTTGAGTCATTTGAACTAGTTAATGGTGAAGATGAATAAGGTTGATATGAAAGTGCTCATATGGCTAACCATTGGTTAACTACTGTTGAACCAACTAGGTGTACATGTTTAGGTACTGTTACTCAAACCTAAATGAAGTTACATTTCATGTGTGTATAACAAGCTAAGTTCGATCTAACGGTTGAAATATATTAGCTTGAATCTAATCAGGTTTTCATCTAACGGTGAATATTGAATGCTTTGTTACCAAGATAACTTAGATTGCAAACCCTGATTTGGAGACTATATAAAGGAGAACTCTAGCAACTGTGAAACCTAATCCCCACACCTACTGTGTGATACTAGTTGTATAATCTAGAGTCGATTCTCCTTTAACCTTAGGTTTCTACCGATACCCTGTAGGTTAATGACTTAAAGACTTTATTGGGATTGTGAAGCTTGACCCAACTATTTTCTCTGTAGTTACGTGATCTGATCTTGCTGTTTCTATCGTGATTAAGTGCAATCATAAGATTGGATTGAGATTAATTTCTCCGATAGGCAAGATAGAAAAGTAGTCACAAACATCTCCGTCTCATCGTTTGTGATTCTGCAATATCTTGTTTCGCTAGTCGATTAAGATTATTGTGAGGTGATTGATAATTCTAGGCTATTCTTCGGAAATATAAGTTCGAGTTATTTATTGGTTCATGTTCACCTTGATTTATCAAAATGCAGAAGAAAACTCGTAGGTATTTCTGTGTGAGATAAATTTATCTATTCCTGTAGACTTTTCTGTGTGATACAGATTTGTTTATTAAAGTATTCGACTTTGGGTTGTAGAAACTCTTAGTTGTAGGTGAGATCATCTAAGGGAATCAAGTGTGTAGTATCCTGCCGGGATCAGATACGTAAGGAGCGCAATTGTACCTTATGTCAGTGTGAGATTGATTGGGGTTTAACTACAGTCCATACCAAAGTTAGTTTGTAGTAGGCTAGTGTCTGTAGTGTCTTAATACATTATGTGTTCAATATGGACTAGGTCCCGTGGTTTTTCTGCATTTGCGGTTTCCTCGTTAATAAAACTTTTGGTGTTTGTGTTATTTCTTTTCCGCATTATATTTTCTGCATTTGCGGATTCCTCGTTTGAATTGATCAATTGGTAAATCCAACCTTTGGTTGTTAATTGAAATTGATTGATTATTGAACATTGGTCTTTGGTGTCGTTCAATTTATTTCTCTTGTATTCAATCAAACTCACAGATTTCTATTTGTTTGAGTTGGGATTGAATCGAGAAATTGAGATATAACTCTTTGATATACTTTTTATTAAGATTGATTCTGACTATCTAGTTGATTCTCTTAAAAGTATATTGGAGTTAGTCCATACAGATTGCTAAGTGAAATATTGTTAAAGATATATGAACAACAATGCTTGACTCATGCTTCGATATGTTCAACAAGACAAGCTTGAATCGAAACTTCTTATTTGCAATATGGAATCTATTAAAATCATACAATATAAATTGGTAATGTTGTGAGTAAATGGAATTGTTCAATATTCACATACCTGTTTTTTAATGAAGTTCATCTAAAAGTCTTTGTTAGATCTTCAGTCATCAATCTTTGAGGGTTATTCAGTAATGTCTAATACTATCTATTGATGGTGGAATTCTATTCAGGGCTAAAATTGTAAATGTAGTTGCAGGAATTCCCACACTACACCCTATTCAAGAATCTATCAATATTTATGACATAATTTGAAGATTAAGAACACTTTTTTATTAATATGATCTTATGGAATTACAGAAATCTAGAACACAAAACACTTAACAAAGATTTTCTCTCTCCTAAAAACTTTCCTAACACTCAAAAATTCATTCCCCTCTCTGGAACTACTCATCTCCTTTATATAGGTATTTACATAGTGGATTACAGCTCATGACAGCTCATTTACAGCTAAGATTCCCTTCAACTTCGGATTTGAGTTCTTGCGATAAATCGCAGCAGGCACCGCCTTTATCTTTCACAGGTTTTATTGATATATCGCAAACATGTCACACTTTCTTCGTGTTTCTGTCATTACGTCATTGTTTAAGTCATATTTGGATGTCTCGCAAAATATCATTGATATGTCGCGGAATAGTCGTTTATTATTGATGTATCGTAGTACTATTGTCTATTTCGCAGGAATATTGTTGTGACAATATTCTGTCCCTACATCTTTCCTCTTCTCATATCTTTTCTGCGAAGAAGATAAAGATCATGAGAAATTAAGCTTCTTAATTTGCCGCAACTCCTTATCTTTTACCCGAAAAAGTTCCCTACTTTACGCTTTTACTATTGACACGCGTCGATCTTTACCGTTTTACCTGGTTACCCATCCTTCATCTATAAATACCATTCCACTCGAGTGTATTTCTTTCTTCTTTCACCTTCTCTTTTTTCTTTAAAATCTTTTTTGTCTGCAACTTTTTCTTTCCTGGTATTCTTCCTGCTGCTGCTTTAATGGAGACTCAAAGGTATGTTCTTATTTTCCATCTTTTTTGTTATGTTTTCTTTATTGCCCTATTTTCTTCATAATACCCATATTCTATCATCTTTTTCAGTAACACCACTTCTCAAACCAAAATTACTATCAAGAACCCTAACCCTAAGGGTTCTCAGAAAAGGCGCGTTGGGAAGACGAAGAGATCTGAGAATGATAAGTTAGTAAAAAACACTTATTCTTTTGAAATAACAATATTGTTGCCTCTGTTTCTTACCTACATTATTATTCGCAGAACGAAGAGAATGTTCCCAAACCTATTAAGCGTTCGCGTCAAGTTAAAACTCTTTCAGATGAAGTGGATATTCTCGAATTTTTACCTGCAAAACTTGTCCCATCGCAAGATAAATCTTCTTCTTATCCTTGCGTGAATCTCAATACCCATATTATTTCTTCATCAACCTCTAATGAAGTTATCAATACTAACATTCCTATCTCTGATAATCCCGACATTTTGGAAACTGCGATAGATGAATCTATGATAATTGGAAATAAATCTGCGACAAATGAAGCTGCGGTGAATGTAACCAACGTAAATGAAACAACAGTTAACGAGGCTGCGGCAAATGAAGTCGTAGATAATGAAACTGTGGTAAACAAAGCTGCAATAAAGGAGGTTGCGGTGGATGATGATGCGGTGAATGAAACTATAACTGCGACCAATCAAATTCCTTCTTCCACTCTTACTATTTCCAAATCCTCTTCTTCTACTTCTCTTCCTTCTTCCCAAGAAATAGCAACAGGGGTTGAAGCTTCTTTTCAAGTATTATCTGAAGTTTTGAACAATGCTATGAAATCTTCTTCAGATCCTGCGAGACAGGATATTTATATGATTCTAAGCAAGCATCTTGGGTCTTGCGGTTCTTCATCTTCGTTAACTGCTTTAGAAGATGAGGTTGAAATTTTGAAGAAGAATCTTCAAGCCAAAACTTTGGAGTGTGAATTTCTCGATCATAAGCTTCATAATTCTGAATTAGACTGTGAAATTCTTCGCAGCAGAAATGATGATCTAAAAGGTATAACTTTCTTGTCTTTACTTTTGCCTCTGTAAATCCTTGCTTTTTATGTACTCAATTTTCCCTTATTTATTTTTTGATGTATATTTAGCTTCAAAACATAACCAATTAATGAAGATATTTGAGTGGGAAACAATCGCTTGAGGAAGACCGACTGGAAAGAATCTTGGAAGAATCAATTTGATAATTTGAATATTCTTCATACATATTCACTTGACGAGATAAATAACCTTAAGAATGAGAACAACCAACTAACTCATGAACGCGATCAACTAATTCATGAACGGGATCGTCTAAATAACGAAGCCTCCCAACTTTTATATTCGCTGAATCAAATTAATTTGAGGGTGGAATCTTTATCGGATGAAAACAGAGTTTTATCTCAAGAGAAACGTAGTTTTGTAGATACAACAAAGGATTATTCGCAGCAACTAGACAATCTTCAAAAATTGTGTAAGGACCAAGAGCAGTCCCTTCGCATACTGAAAGATGAACTTAAAAAGAAAACTGAATCATCTGCCGCTGAACAAGAGAAGCTTATTAAAGGCAAATTAGCTCTAAGTGTAAAAGTCAAAATCTCAAAGATGATTATTCTCGATCTGAAGGAAGAAAATGTTTATCTTCGCAATTATGAAAAAAGCATAAAATCACGTTTAAAAGGTAAGATTGGGGATAGTTTTGATGATGCCATGGACCGATGGAAGAGTTGCTTCTTTACTATAATTCACACTTTATCTTCTCAAAAGGAAGGTAGTCATTTTGACTTCCTCATCTATTAATTACTTCATTGTATTTTCTCATCTTATTTTTCGCAAAAATTCTCTCTAACATGCAATTTTTCTTTCGCAGAATCTGAGAAGAATCTTCAAGCTTCAATTTCGGATCTATCTATGAGATTAGCCAAACTTCGCAAAAAGAACACCGAGCTTTCCAACTCTCATAACAGGGCATTGAGAAGATTTGACTATCTTGAATATTTTAAAGATATAGAGATCGAAATCGGAAAAGAATTGCCTCATAAAAGCTCATTTAGGCGCCGAGGTTTTCATAAATAATGTTCTACTCTCTCATTCTCTACCTCCTATAAAGATCAAACCTTTAGAGATAGATGATAATGAAGTTCCCCACCCTATAGATGAAGATCTGAATTATTCAAGTAATGAAGAAGATTTTTCTGAAGACGAACAAAATCCACCTGAGAACGAAGGAAACCCTCTTAATTAAAACAAAGAACAAGATCCTCCTCATGAAGAACAAAATCCTCCTCATGAAACAATCACTGGTGATGGAGAAACTCATACTGAAAAAGATGATACTGGTGAAGATAATAGTGGTGAACAAGAATGATGAAATTAGAGAAAAATATTCTTTAAATTATCATGTATTCTGCATGAGATGTTTCGATTCTGCGAATCATTGTAATTTCCGAATTTTTCTTCTTCCTGCACTTTTTGCGAAACATTGAAGTTCTTTGTAACTCAATCACCTGCTCTAATTTATATATTTTTATTAATTCTGAATCCAATCTTCATAAACTTGATTATCTTCCTTCTTTTTTATTATTTTGATTCTTCTCAAGGGAGATAATGAAATGTTATTTTATAATCCCCATATTCTCCCCTCATAATCTTCCTTGTGAAGTATTTTATTTGTTACCCTTGTAAGAAATCCCATGCTTGCCTTTTGTTACCAATTTGTAGTATTATCGCAAATATTTCTGCGAAAAAATTGTTATATGCTTCGCAGATATAACTTTTCTTGTGGTCTTATTTCGCCTTCCTAGTTAAAGGTCTTATTATGCCACTTTTATGAGACAAGATCGCAGGACATTCTTACCTTTATACGTAATAATCCGTTGATCTTGCCTTATCATTATTTTATTTTCTGCGACAATATGATAAATCTAAGCCATCTTGTGAGAGATTAATTCTCTCTTTGCTTTTTAAGATTTATGACATTGTCGTCTTTGCGATGAAATCGCAGGACGTCTTTGCGATTTATATCCTCTTATTATTGATTTCATTTATCTCATCTTTTGATCTTATCGCAAAAACCCATTGACCTCATCTTAACATTTCTCTTTAGGCTTTTTGTCCAGTCATGCGGCAATATGACGGGCCTAAATATTCTTGCGAATATAAAGTCCCATGACATTGCTGTCTCTGTCACGCGACAATATGAGGGGCCTAAACATTCTTGCGAATATAAAGTCCCATGACATTGCCGTCTTTTTTGATACACAGCTCCCTAATGGAGGGTATCGCCCTTATCTCTCCCCCCGGTTGCCCCTTCAAGGATTATACATCGGCCATACAAGACTAGCACTTTCCCATACGGTTCTGCCAACAACCAGTTGTTTTCGCAGCCTTGTCCTTTATTCCTTGTATGGCTTATAGTTACAAGACTGCACCCTAAGTGGGGTTTTCTTCGGGCCGAACACATCGTAAGCCAAGACTTGCCATGGATGGTTAGGGTAGGTTCATCCATCCCGGGCACCCACAGCTCAACCGTGTACCTCGGCGCCTTGATCATACGTTGCATTTCTTAGGAGAAACTCTCGGGCGCCCAACCAGGGTATAACCTTATATAATTGGGAATCCAAGTTATCTCTCCTGGATGGATTTTCTATAATCCCAATCTCCATGACTAGGTTCCAGCAGCGGTATAGCCTTTCCCATAGCCATGCAAAGAGATACCCCTTTTATAACGCACTTTAAGGACATTGCCTCTTACGGAATAGAATCCGCGAACTAAGGTGTACGCCATAAAAGTTCGTCCCGTTCTTATGATAATTGAAAGTAAAGAGATACCCCCCTTATGACGCACTTTAAGGACATTGCCTCTTACGGAATAGAATCCGCGAACTAGGGTGTACGCCATAAAAGTTCGTCCCGTTCTTTATATGTTTTTAGGCAATTAGTGCCCGTCTTATTTGCATTTAATTTTTTAATTATCTCGCAAATTATTGCGAAAAATAATTTTTATATTCATCCAGCTTTGTTCTTGTAGAATATCTCTTTTATTCTCTCGCAACTTCTTGCGTGTGATCCATTCATTCTAGTCTTTCAAATCTTTACTGATAATATTTTCTTAGATATTGTCTATTCCATGGTCTGCCAAGTCTTTGACCCATGTCTCTTCCTTCGGGATCCATTAGTTTATATGCTCCAGTTCCAATTATTTCTTTGATTATATATGGCCCATCCCATTTTTTCGCTAATTTTCCTCCATTCTCTCGCTGATATTCTGGTGTTTATCGCAGAACTAGATCTCCAACTTGGAATTCACGCTTCTTTACTCGTTTATTATATTCACGAGCTAATCTGCGATGGTAGTTCTCCATATGTTGTAATGCCTTTTCTCTATTCTCTTCTACCTCATCAAGTTTGTCTAGAATCATACCTGCACTAAGATTTTTTTCCCAAGCTTCTCTTTTAGTTGTAGGAATAGCGACTTCTGTTGGTCATACTGCCTCAACCCCATATGTTAAACAAAAAGGTGATACCCCAGTTGCTTCTCTTCGTGTTGTATTATAATCCCAAACTGCATTATGGACTTGTTGACACCACGTTCTATGATGCCCTTCTAATTTCTTTTTGAGAATATCTGCAATTGTTTTGTTAGTTGCTTCATCTTGACCATTTGCCTGCGGATATAGAGGAGTTGATTTTCCACACTTTATCTTGAATTCATTAAGTAACATCTCTATATTTTGTCCTTCAAATTTCTTTCCATTATCTGACACTAATTG
The DNA here is from genome assembly GCA_023529315.1 of Papaver bracteatum. Lineage (NCBI taxonomy): Eukaryota > Viridiplantae > Streptophyta > Magnoliopsida > Ranunculales > Papaveraceae > Papaver > Papaver bracteatum. The sequence goes on along the minus strand of JAJJWX010005032.1, from coordinate 271,163 downwards.
CGCTGGAATTCCAAATCTGCAGATGATATTCTCAAATATAAATGTGAAAATGTCCTTATCACGAATATGTTGTACTGCCTTAACTTCCGCCCATTTTGTGAAGTAATCTGTTGCGACAATTAAGTATCTCTTTTACCCTGTTCCTGGCACAAATGGTCCCACAATATCTAAACCCCACTTTCCAAATGGCCAAACATTTTTTGAAGATGTTAACGTTTCACCTGGTGCATGTATTCTTTTTGCAAATCGCTGACATTCCTCGCAACTTCTTGATAAATTCTTTACATCTTCATGCATATATGGCCAATAATAACCTTGCATTTTCGTTCTGTATGCTAAAGATCTACCGCCGCTGTGATTACTAGCATCCCCACTATGTAGCATTTTTAATATTTGTTTTCCTTCTTCTAGTGTCAAACATCTGAGGGAAGGCCCATTTAAAGATTTTTGATACAATACCCCATCTCTTAACTCATAATTTGTTGCTCTACTTTTTAATTTATGTACCTCCAATCTGTTCCTTGGTAACTCCCCCCTTGCTAGATATGCGTGAATTTCCGCACGCCAATCTGCGTTAATTCGGCTTGATTCTTCGCCATTATTTTCTACTACCATTGCCTCAGCTTCCTCTTCTTTTTCTTTAACAATTGATGGTGCTATTAATGTTTGTATTTTTATATTTCTCGCAGTCGGATCTACCATCATACTTGATATGAACACAAAAGCATCTGCAAGTCTATTATCTCTTCTTGAAATATGCCTCCATTTGAGTCTTGGTATTTTCGCAGATAATTCTTCTACAAGTTTCTTATATTTTCTCAAAGATAAATCATTAGTTGCATATTCCCCTTCAATTTGGCGAATAACCAACTGTGAATCACTGGTAATTCTTGCATTCTCTACCTTCATTTCTATCGCAAATCTTAAGGCATGTACTACAGCCTCATATTCTGTCTCATTATTGGTAGATTCGAATTCCAATCGAAATGCGAATGCCATTTTTGCACCTTCTGGTGAAATAAAAACGACTCCAATTCCATTTCCTTCTCCATTAGATGATCCATCCACTAATATCTCCCATCTATCTGGTTCTGTTAAAAGATCTCTAGGATCCCCATATTCTTCTTCTATATCCATCATATCTTCTACAGCTTCATCATCCTCCAAAGGAAACTCCGCGAGAAACACTGCGACAATTTGAGATTTTGGCGAAGATAAAATTTCATATTGGATCTCAAAGTGCCCCACTTGTGCATTCCATCTTTCAACTCTGCCTGATCTTTTTGAATTTTTCATTACTAACTCGATTGGTACTTTTGTTAGTACTTTGATTTTATGCTCTTGGAAATATATGCGAAGTTTAGAAGCTGCATAAACTAATGCCAAAATTAATTTTTCAATCTTCGAATAATTTTTCTCCGCAGCATTAAACGTTTTGCTGATGTAGTAAATAGGTTTTTCAACTCCTGCGTCATTTCGCAAAAGTACTGCACTTAAAGCATGTGGAGTTGTCGCAAGATATATCAACAATTCCTCTCCTGGTTCAGACTTCTGTAATATGGATATATTCATCAAATATTCCTTAACTCCTTGAAAAGATTTCTCACATTCATTTTTCCATTTAAATTTTGTTCCCTTCTTTAATATATTGAAGAAATGCTTGCACTTATCTGATGACCGCGAAATGAATCTTCCTAGTGAGGCTAAAAGCCCATTCAATTTTTGCACATCTTTTACTGTTGCTGGAGTTGGCATATCCCGAACTGCTTGCACCTTTTCAGGGTCAACTTGTATTCCTTCTTTTGATACGATATATCCCAAGAATTTCCCAGATGATACTCCGAAAGTACATTTCTCAGGATTTACTTTAATATTAAAAAGCCGCATCTGGTCAAAAATTTCCCTCAAATCTTGCACATGATTTTTAGCTTCTTTACTTTTTACCAACATATCATCCACATATGCCTCTAAAGTTTTATGTATCCATTTTGCGAATACTTTTTCCACCATTCTTTGGTATGTTTCCCCTGCATTTCGTAACCCAAAAGGCATCTTTGTGTAGCAATATAATCCTCTGGGAGCAAAGAATGCAGTATGTTCTTGATCTTCTTCTTCTGCAATGAATTTGATTATAACCCTTGTATCCATCCAACGAAGATATTCGATCATTTCTGTGGCAGATTCCACCATCTCATGGATATCTGGTAAGGGAAAACTATCTTTGGGACAAGCTTTATTTAAATCAGTAAAATCGATGCAAATTCTTATCCCTTTGTTTTTCTTGGGAACTACTACCATATTGGCGATCCATTATGGATACTTCGCTTGCCTTATAATTTCTGCATCAAGCATCTTTTGTAACTCTTCCTCTATCTTAGCATGATAAGTAGTTGCAATCTTTCTTATTCTTTGTTTGATTGGTCTCATATTTTTGTTAATCTCCAATCTATGGCACGCAATAGATGGATCTATTCCAGGAATCTCATCCATATTCCACGCAAAAATATCTTTGTATTCTCACAGAAGATTTACAGTTTGCTCTTCTTCCTCCACATCCATCTTAGTTCCAATTTTCAGCATTTTTGGGTCTTCTTTACTTCCAACATTAACTTCTTTTGTTGGTTCTGCTGCGGTATAACTAGCTTCATTCTCTCCCATTGGTGTTGGTGTCTTTATTATCTCCACTGGTTCATCATATTCTTGCGATACATCGCTGAATATTCCTTTTCCTTCTTTTGATTTTATCATGTAAATCTTGAATTCTTCTTCTTTATTTTCTTCTCTCCTCATTTTTCTACGCTGTTTTCGCAACTGAATTTGATTTTCACAATTCCTTACTTCATTTTGGAAACATAACACCGCATAATCTGCATCTCCTTTAATTTCGCCAATTCCACTAGGCATAGGGAATTTTAAACATTGATGTAGAGTTGATGATACATCCTTGATTGCATGTATCCATGGTCTCCCCAACAACATGTTATAAGGCGATTTCATATCTATCACACTCAAGGTGACCTGCGTTTGTATTTCCCCCAGTGGAATTCGTACTACAATTTCACCTTTAGGTTTTGTTAAAGATTTTCCAAATCCGTGAATATGATATGTTGGACTAAACATTTCTTCATCTTTGTATCCCATTTTCTTGAATGTGTGGTAAAAAATTATATCCACAGAACTTCCTGTGTCCACCAGAGTCCTATTCACAGCCCATTCTTCTGTAGATCTTACTGATTTCTCTTTTCTTGTTGGTGCAACAGACACTGTGATCACCAATGGAGATGTATGACTTAAATTCTCTTTCGAATTTCTCTTGTAAAATGTAATCTTCTGTTTTTCCCAATCTTTTAGCGGTGATGCTTCATCTACCGTCATGATCTTCTTCCCTTCAAAATCTCGTTTGTGTATCCTACCTTTAATATCTTCATGGAATTTGTCTATCATCATCTTTGTTATTACATCACACTCCAATTTCTTTTGATTATCTTTGATTTCAATCATCTTCTCTTCCACCAAAAGTATTCTTCCAATTCTTGAATGATTTCTTTCTTTTACCTAGCTTTTACTATGATTGTCTATCATCATCTTTGTTATTACATCACACTCCAAAATGTAGTTGCAGGAATTCCCACACTACACCCTATTCAAGAATCTATCAATATTTATGACATAATTTGAAGATTAAGAACACTTTTTTATTAATATGATCTTATGGAATTACAGAAATCTAGAACACAAAACACTTAACAAAGATTTTCTCTCTCCTAAAAATTTTCCTAACACTCAAAAATTCATTCCCCTCTCTGGAACTACTCATCTCCTTTATATAGGTATTTACATAGTGGATTACAGCTCATTTACAGCTAAGATTCCCTTCAACTTCGGATCTGAGTTCTTGCGATAAATCGCAGCAGGCACCGCCTTTATCTTTCGCAGGTTTTATTGATATATCGCAAACATGTCACACTTTCTTCGTGTTTCTGTCATTACGTCATTGTTTAAGTCATATTTGGATGTCTCGCAAAATATCATTGATATGTCGCAGAATAGTCGTTTATTATTGATGTATCGTAGTACTATTTTCTATTTCGCAGGAATATTGTTGTGACAATATTATGTCCCTATAGTAAAAGCCAAATTCTAAGCTGACGTCCTGCAAGGGATAAAGCCTTCATGCGGTGAATATTCTCACCATATTAATTCATTGGAGCATGTGCAACCATCCCTGAGAATTATAACCTACCCAGAGCGGAGCATGTAGCAACCATCCCGATTTTCTGTAGGTTTGCAACATTACAATTAATGCCCTGCTTAAAGCCTTGTGTTCGACATGCAAACACCCGTAGGCTACCTGACGACGGGTTATATTAGCTCCGTTGAACGCATGCAAGACTACCCATGTTAGTCTCACCTGCTGAAAACAAACTCAAAAATAGATCTCATCCGTCCAACTTCGCAGGCATGGTTGGACGACCTAGATCACGCGCGGGACCGAGTAGCGCGCACGCACATTCTCACCGTCGTCCCAACATTCCCCTCGCACCATCGACCTCACCAAAAGAGGTCGGCAAGTGCCGGATTCGGTCGGATGTAGGTAACCGGTCGGAAACCCTAAATTAGGGTTTGCATCAAGTGGTCGCAGGCAGCCACTTTGAGACAAACGAACGGAAGCCAAAGGAAGGTGGGATTAGCTGGCCGACCATACCATCATGTCCACTGTGGGCCCAGCTACACGGCCAACCAATCGGTCGCGAACGGTTGCAGCTAGCCATCTCGATTTGCGCGCCCAAAGGTAGCATGCACGGCTCCCTTCTAATCTCGTTTGTCCATCATCGTAGGCTGAAACGAGCGACTTAGATTGCTCTGATTGACTTCCAACAAGCATGGGCATGTAGAGTGGCATATCGCCTACCTGCTGGACCGATCGTCCACTCCGTGCATGCCTCCCAAGGATGAAAACCGTTAGGGTGAAAAGGGAGGCTTGCAAGCCTTCCAAACCCTAATCCAACGGTTATTCCTCCATCAATTTCGTCCGTCCAAGTTCGCATGCTTGGATGAATAGCCTAGGAAGGGAGTTAGGTGGCAAACAAGGTATCACCGTGACTACCATCCTCCACACTTCCCCATGGCATAACCGGCCAAGGTGGGTTCCGCTCATGCGACCTCCGAACAATGCCTGAACATAGCTAGTTGAGTCACTTCAACTTGCAATCTTTTCATCAAGGTTGTGTAGGCTTCAAGCATGTTAAGCATATTTAATACACCGCATATATACAATATGCGCCTACAAGCAACTTGATTATTTTACCTAGCACCGTTTGCTACCTTATGTGGGTCCCACGACTCACTCGAGACGTTAATCACGTCACAACTGGGGGATACAAACTGGGGTATTGGTCTGGCGGTTTACAACGTGCAGCGTGCAACACGCCATCACAAGATCGTATCAGGGAAACATGGGCGGTTAGCGATGATAGGAGAAGTGGGCAAGCAACCGTGTGACACTAACACACAACTCCACTTCCTCCATCACTCCACTTCCTCCACTTTCCCACGAGAGACGTGATGAAGGCTTATCGACTTGTATAAATAGGTTCTCCTCCCTATTTCCAACAACACAGAAAAAACCAAGTGTTAATACCATCGTATTCAACACTCAGAGCCGGCCTGCAACATTTGCTAGCCTGCTCAACCTTCTGTTAACAAGTCATCAAATATCCTTCACCTTCATACTCTCAACACCTTCTTCGCTTCCCTCCCTAAGATCAACCTCACATCCTTCACCTGTGACCGAAACAAATCTGGAACGGTTGTGTCTTCGGTTTAGGCAAGAATTGTACAGATTATCTCTAGAATCAAAAGTGCTCATCGTGCAGCACATTTGTTGAAGGTTTAAATTCACTTCTCATCCACACATACCCAAAATTACCTAAACCTGCAGAAGTAGTTTTCTCCCACAAACAATTGGCGACCACAGTGGGAGGTTAATCTATCGGTTGTGAAGTCGATCTCTTCAAAACCATTTCAATTTTCAAGAATAGTGGATCTTAGATCTGGATCAGCAACAAATCCCGAGGGAGGTAGCTCTGACAGCACTTCTAGCGTTGATATCCCAATTACTGGTGTCACTATACAACCCTCCAGTACAACCAACGTATCCCGTGGAGCTGCGTCTTCTACCATCAGTACCACCAGTACCAGCGGAGCAGGAGTGGACATTCCAATAGGTGTGACACCTCCCATTACAAGAGCTAGAGCGGCTTCAAATCCAGGCATTTCCTCAAGCATGACACCTCTGTCCGTCACCAGAACGACTGCTACTCCCCCTTCAGGACGAGGATCTGGAGGACCCAAAGGAGGACAACCTCCTATCACCATGGTGGACTTGATGGAGAGGCAAGAAACCCTCGTTAAAGCTCAGGCAGACATGGCAACCACTCAGAAAGAGGTACTCACCTTCCTTAAAACATTAACCGATCGATTACCGCAAGAGTCGAGACATCCCCAAGGGCCAACAAGAAATACGTTCAGCACACCTAGAGTAGGTGCCTAAGTCACGCAAGCCTACCTAAACGAAGACTCTTATGCTACTGACCACGCAAGAGAAAGGGACCAGGAGCATCTCAGGGAAAGGATCCGACCATCCAACTTTATTACACGTGAAGATCTGTAGATACTCCTCCAAAATCGTGGCAAAGAAAATCCAATGGACGCGCATCGACACCAGTCTCCATATACACAAGACGTGCAGCAGATTCCTCTTCCCAGGGGATACACCTCCCCTCATTTCACCATTTACGATGGTACCGGTAATGCTCGTGAACACGTCTCTCGATTTTTAGAATCCTTAGGAGAACACGAATACAATCACGTTCTCCGCCTGAAGGAATTCTCCAAATCACTTACGGGGAGAGCCTATACGTGATACAACAACATCGCACCCGACAGCATATCCAATTGGAGTGAGATGGTCAGCGCGTTTTACAAGAAGTACTTTTTGTATCTGAGCAAGTTACTTTCTCAGACCTGGGGAGAATCTCCCAACGAAACAACGAACATCCAAATGATTTTGTCAAAAGGTTCATAACACAAGCGTTGGACTTCCATGAACCAAGTGTCACAGAACGACAGCTGGTGAAATTATGCATCAACGGAATGATACCCATATATCGCGCCCTGCTGGAAAACTTGGGATTCCAGACGTTCTCAGAGCTCCATGAAGCAGCCAAACGTTCAGCCACTACCGCCCCAGCATTATTGGAAAGAACCAGGATCGTTCGGAGCGACGATTCACGAGATATTCGGGGAAACATGCGCCTCATCAACAAGCAGTATAATACTATCCCTTCTGTCAGTGTAGTAAGCGAAGGCGGAAAGAGAAAATCTCCAGCGGCGGCAGAACAACTATCCAAGCGTACGGCTCAAACGAATAAAGCTTCGCACCGGAAGAGAACATGCAAGGATCCTGCGTAGAGCACCGAAGACACAAGCTTCCCGTTTTAGATAAATGAAGTAATGGAACTCTTGGAGGCATGGATTCAGGATGATTCTATCAAGTTACCTCCTATCAGACGTCCACCAACTGAGAAAGACATGGCAGACCCTAAGTACTGCCGTTATCATAGGTTTGTCCACCACCCAACTAAGGATTGCAACAAGTTGAAATAAATATTCAGGGAAAAGATATTAGCAGGAGAGATTCAATTGGGAAATGAAGGAGTTCACAGAGACCCTTTTCCTGTCCGAAGTTGCATGATATCTGGAGACTCTGTGCGCAAGACTGCACAATCCATGATGGAACACCTGTGCAAAATCTTGTAACTTTCCAAGGTACAACGTCAAGATATATTCATGGCCCTCAACCGTATTGTGTCAGGCAGGCGTTTGTACCCAGAAAAAGAAGTCGTTCCAGCATCTCAAGCCTCCTTGGAAGATAGCGCCAACAAAGGAAACTGGGGACTTTTGACCGTCGCTCATTTGAAAGATGTCAAGTTCGATAGCACATTAATCAATGCAGCTTCTGAATTCAACATCGTTACTATCAATACCCTGCAAGCTGCGAAAATCTCAAAGAAGGAGGCTACCCGTGGTCCGACTGTGATCAAGAGCCCAGCAGGAGAGTTTGTGGATGTCTACGGATACATTGACCTTGATGTCAAGATCGGTAACACTCCAACACAAGCCAGATTGCATATAATTAAGGAACATCCAGATTATGACATGATTCTGGGGCGCCCGTGGGTACACAAGGCGCATTCCTTACCAATCTCAGTACCTGGAAGAATCTCCAACAAGCCAGCTCCGATGATTATCAACAAACCTTGGAGACTCGAAGACTTCATGTTGCCTCCATACCAATAACTCACAAGCATAACACAACTCCCTGGTGAAAGCCCTTCGTCCTACGTCAAGAGATTCCGAGCCCAAGTAAGTATCATTGAACAACCCTCTTTGCAAGTAGTGGATAATTGTTCTGCTGGACCACAGGGGAATGTTTCACCTGACAGGTGGGCCACCACCAAGAGATGTGAATGGAGTGCTGGCCCCTTTAAGTACTTCACCAAAAGTTTGGAAGCAGTCAAGAACGACACGTGTCAGAAGCAAGCTGTTATACCAAGTCCAAATCCGTTCAAATCGGAGATATGGTAGCAAAGGTAACCACGTTCCAAGTTGGAAACATGGCAGTAAAAATAACTACCCATCCTGATATGCCTGCAAAGGAAGAGGAAGTATTCTTAGTGGCAGATGTTATCTTGGGAGGTTACTGCAAGATCATCAATGCAGACAAACTCGAAGGTGTGGTTGTTCACTCACGATGGCTCAAGCCCTACCTCACTTGAAGACACGACATCACCTCTCTAATCCCCCCGGGGGGATTCCTCCAACAATTTTCCTTTTCACAATATTTGTAATTCCTTCAAAATGATGGCACCGCTTGCCTTCATACTTATTAGGGTTTCAATATTTCTTCAAGTAATCAAGATTTCATTCCTTTTATAATTTCTCATAAAATTACACAAATTTATGAGTCACCTTCAAACCACCATTACCCAGAAAGAAAACCCTAAATCCTCATACCAGCCTGGTAATATGGGAAGAATAAAACATGTAAAAATGGGAGGAGGAAGGTATCCTACATGATCTAATTCAACAGAGCTAGACTCACGTCAAGGGGCACAAGCAGAAAAAATATGCATGTTTCGAAAGAAACATTGAATAAAACTTTGTTCAAGACAAGCAAGCAAAGAAGAAAACTTCAAACTCAGCCGCCACTGAGTATGTAAAAAAAAAACACTACGAAGAAGAATAACAAGGAAACTCAATTACTGGTTGCGTCTTCATCACTGTTGGGATCCACATCTTGTGACAATTTCTCCAGAGACGCCTCAACTTCTTTTTCGGGCACAGCAGCTACCGCCTCAACATCTTCAGCATGTGTATCTTCTGCACCTTCTACAGAATCCATTGCAACCTTGGAAATCGTGCCAATCACTTTCGGACATTCAGTCTCATCAGTATCAGGGTCAAGGATTATCACACCACCACGTATTGGGTAATCACACTTCCCATCACCCGCAGGACGTTCGTGTTCAACCCTCCGTATCTTCAACCGAGCCTCAAACCTTTCAGTTCTCGAGCTTACTAGTGCTTGTGACGCCTCGCGTTTCCACTTCGCTCTCAACGCTTCTTCATGTCTTTGTTTATCCTCCATATCAATTGCAACTGAAAGAGCATGGATCCGCCCCCTGATAATGGTTAAATGCAAGACAGACATTCCCTGTACGGCATGGCTGACTTCACGAAGTAGCGAATTAATTTTAGCCATCACCTCCTCATGTGCGTTAGCTTATGGTTTATCAACTTCAAAACTTTTTTCTGAAGAAGCTGCAGAGTGATCATCACCAACTCCTTTCATGATGTACTGCAAAAAATAGAGGAAGGGCGGCACATAAAAAGTATTCTAATCACAACTATCGCCAATCGTTTAAGAAATCAACGTGTGGAGCAATACCTAAGATGTTGAAGAAGACGATCGCCTAATGAGAAGAATACAGGAAAAACTCTTTATATGCTTCACGATCCAACAAGATCCCCATGAGAAAAGAAGTCCACCTTTGCCGCTTTCTGGGGCTGTTGAGTCGGGATTGTGATCAACAATGTTTATTTAATGCACGATGCTTGCTAGGCATATGAGAAGGCACACAGAAAGAGGAAGGCCAAGGTGGATCGACCCACCAAGCTGTACTTCCCCAGCCGAGCTTTACCATTGGAAGGATCAACTCAACCGGCTCCAAGGCATTTAACACACATGACATACCTTCTCCCACGCGGTAAACATGTATTTACTCTGACTTTAGTTATTTTTGTATGCAAATTGTCACCATCTCATGCCTACCCTACAATAGTGTAACCATTGCATGCTAGGCAGGGGACTTAATGTTGATGGTGGAATTCTATTCAGGGTAAAATTGTAAAATCCAAATTCTAAGCTGACGTCCTGCAAGGGATAAAGCCTTCATGCGGTGAATATTCTCACCATATTAATTCATTGGATCATGTGCAACCATCCCTGAGAATTATAACCTACCCAGAGCGGAACATGTAGCAACCATCCCGATTTTCTATAGGTTTGCAGCATTACAATTAATGCCCTGCTTAAAGCCTTGTGTTCGACATGCAAACACCCGTAGGCTACCTAACGGCGGGTTATATTAGCCCCGTTAAACGCATGCAAGACTACCCATGTTAGTCTCACCTGCTGAAAACAAACTCAAAAATAGATCTCATCCGTCCAACTTCGCAGGCATGGTTGGACGGCCTAGATCACGCGCGAGACCGAGTAGCGCGCACGCACATTCTCACCGTCGTCCAAACATTCCCCTCGCACCATAGACCTTACCAAAAGAGGACGGCAAGTGCCGGATTCGGTCGGATATAGGTAACCGGTCGGAAACCCTAAATTAGGGTTTGCATCAAGTGGTCGCAGGAAGCCACTTTGAGACAAACGAACGGAAGCCAAAGGAAGGCGGGATTAGCTGGCCGACCATACCAGCATGCCCACTGTGGGCCCAGCTACACGGCCAACCAATCGGTCACGAACGGTTGCAGCTAGTCGTCTCGATTTGCGCGCCCAAAGGTAGCATGCACGGCCCCCTTCTAATCTCGGCTGTCCATCATCGCAGGCTGAAACGAGCGACTTAGATTGCTCTGATTGACTTCCAACAAGAATGGGCATGTAGAGTGGCGTCCCGCCTACCTGCTGGACCGATCGGCCACTCCGTGCATGCCTCCCAAGGCTGAAAACCGTTAGGGTGAAAAGGGAGGTTTGCAAGCCTTCCAAACCCTAATCCAACGGTTATTCCTCCATCAATCTCGCTCGTCCAAGTTCGCATGCTTGGATGAATAGCCTAGGAAGGGAGTTAGGTGGAAAACAAGGTATCACCGTGATCACTATCCTCCACACTTCCCCATGGCATAACCGACCAAGGTGGGTTCCGCTCATGCGACCTCCGAACAACGCCTGAACATAGCTAGTTGAGTCACTTCAACTTGCAATCTTTTCATCAAGGTTGTGTAGGCTTCAAGCATGTTAAGCATATTTAATACACCGCATACATACAATATGCGCCTACAAGCAACTTGATTATTTTACCTAGCACTGTTTGCTACCTTATGTGGGTCCCACGACTCACTCGAGACGTTAATCACGTCACAACTGGGGAATACAAACTGGGGTATTGGTCTGGCGGTTTACAGCGTGCAGCGTGCAACACGCCATCACAAGATCGTGTCAGGGAAACATGGGACGTTAATCCTAGTCCGAGACTTAACTTTAGTAGACTAGGAATCAAGATAAGTTTTGTGCATCTAACATTGACAACAAGCTTGAGATATAAAAAATTACGAGTTTGGCCGAGCAGTGCGCTAACAGTTTAATAAAACCACAATGAACTCAGTAATACTAACCAAGGGACAAACAAGACATGTAAATGAACAACACGAGCAGGACGCCACCAATATACCAAACTGAAAAAGCGGTGGTAAAACAACCACACCCAATATTTTCCTTAGCAATCTGTAACGACAAACTCCAATATACTTTCAAGAGAATCAACTAGACAGTCATACTCATCTTAAGAAAAGTATATCCAAGAGTTATATCTTTATTTCTCAATTCAAACTGCAATCAAACAAATAGGAATTTGCGAGTCCGATTGAATATAATAAATAACTTGGAGGGTATCAAAAACCAATATCCAAGTGTCAATCAATTTAATCAATAACCGATAGGTCGGATTCATAATTGATTGAACTTACGCACAACTTGTGATATTTCAATTATATAGAAAATATAATGCGGAAAAAAAATAACACAGACACCATAAATTTTGTTAACGAGGAAACAACAAATGCAGAAAAACCTCGGGACCTAGTCCAGATTTAACACCACACTATATTAAGCCGCTACAGACACTAGCCTACTACAAGTTAACTTTGAAATGAAATGTAGTTGAGCCCTAACCAATCTCACATTGATCAAGGTACAGTCGAGTTCCTTATACCTCTGAATCCCAACATGACTTGCGCATTTGATTCCATTAGATGATCTCACCAAAAACTAAGAGTTTCTATGACCCAAAGTCGAAGACTTGATAAACCAATTTGTCTCACACAGAAAAGTCGATTTATATAGATAAATATGTCTCCCACAGAAATACATACAAGGTTTTGTTCCGTATTTTGATAAATTAAGGTGAACATGAACTAATTGATATACCAGACTTATATTCTTGAAGAACAGCCTAAAAATATCAATCACCTCACAATTATCTTAATCGTATGGTAGCAAAACAAGATATTATGGAATCACTAACGATGAGACGAAGATGTTTGTGACTACTTTTTATCTTGCCTATTGGAGAATAAATCTCGAGCAAATATTAGAGAAGATAGTACTCAATACGATAGAAAACAACAAGATCAGAACAAGCAACTACAGAGAAAATAGTTGGGTATGGCTTCACAATCCCAATGAAGTCTTCAAGTCGTTAACCTACATGGTTTCGTGAAAAACCTAAGGTTAAAGGAGAATCGACTCTAGTTGCAACTAGTATCACGCATGAGGTGTGGGGTTTAGATTTATCAGTTTCTAGTGTTCTCTTTTATATAATCTTCAAATCAGGGTTTGCAATCAATGTTACCTTGGTAACAAAGCATTCAATATTCACCGTTAGATGAAAACATGAATAGACTCAATATAATATCTTTCAACCGTTAGATCGAACTTAGCTTGTTACACACAAATGAAAAGTGACTTCATTTAGATATGGGTAACCATACCTAAATGTGTACACCTTGTTGGGTCAACAATAGTTAAGCGAAGTTATCCATATGAACACTTTCATATTAACCATATTTATCTTAACCATAACTAGTTCAAATGACTCAAATGATATTTCTAGAGTTGTTCAATTATTTATATTATCATAGAAGTATACAAGACACAATTGAAGCAAAATCGATTTTGATTCACTCGAATCAATTCATGAATATTATAGCCACGGTTTGCAAAATATTGCATTCCTTATTATATAAATGTATTAGTTAATGAACAAACCGATTTAAGAACATAACCTACTCAAGTATGCGAATGGATACGCATACCTAAGTGGCCAAACCAAGTTTGGATTCGCCAGTATGCGAACAGGTACGCATGCCTTCCAAAACTCAGTTGAATTTCTGGGACTTGAAACTCACGCCAGTACGCATACTAAGTTCCCGGACTTCCATAACCAACCTGTACGTATACGGGTATGCATACCATGGTTTCCGAATTTGGACAACACATATGCAAGTACACATATTGTGCTATATCCAATCACGGTTATTTGTTCTAGACTCCCATTTCAATCATTGAACATTCTTAGAAGACGATAACAGTTGTCTCACACAAACTATTAGCTTCAAAGCAATTTTCAAGTGATCGAATGATCAATAAAAAACATTCTGAGTCCACATCAAATGACTGTCTCACACAAATCAAGTAAGATATTACAAGGATATTTTCACATGATCATCTTTTAACTTTCGTCAAGAATCATCTTTTGACTTTCGTCAAGATATTATTAACACATATTTCGAGAAATATGTAAGCGAGTTAAACTCAGCTCGAAATATAAAATGTGTGTAATCGAAGTCTATATAGCTATACGACTTTTGTCTCAAATATGAGATATAGTAGATAGACTTTTGAGTGATAGATGAGTTCAAGTCTCCACATACCTTTTTTTGATGAAGTTCCGCAAGCTCCCCTTAGTAGTTCTTCATCTTCAATCGATGAAAACCGTGAAGTCTAATGCTCAACTACATGCACTTACTATCCTAATCCGAGACTTAGCTATAAGTATACTAGAAATCAAGACTTATAGTTTTGGAAACTAAACTTGACAACAAGCTTGAGATAGCAACGCTTGAGAATTCGACCGAGCAGTGCTCTAACAATCTCCCCCTTTATCAATTTTAGTGACAAAATTATCAATACATATGGATTACAAAATAAATAAAATTTGTAGCTTCTCATCCAAATGCTTGATTTCCTTGGTTCTTCAACATTACTCGAAATCTTCGTCACTTCCAAGTACTCCGGTGATTCTGAACGTGTTCAACTCAGCATCATTGTTGCAAGTATGCAAACGGGTACGCATACTTAGAGTTCCAGACTTGGTCTATCCGCCAGTATGCAAACGGGTACGCATACTATCGTTCACAACCGAACTCAGTTGAAAACAATATGCAAACGGGTACGCATACTATAGTTCCCGGACTTCAAATGTTAAACCGGTACGCATACGGGTATGCATACTAAGTTCCCGGACCTGGAATACGTTTATAACAGTTAGCATACATGTATGCATACTGTGCTATATCCAGTCAATGGTTAATTGTTCTAAACTCCCATTTCAGTCATTGAAACATTTTTAGAAGACGAGAATAGCTATCTCACACAAACTATTAGCTTCAAAGCAATTTTCAAGTGATCAATACAAAACATTTCAAGTCTACATCAAATGACTGTCTCACACAAATCATATAAGATGTTACCAGGAGATTTCCACATGATCATCTTTTGACTTTAGTCAAGAATCAAAGATGAACTTGGTTAAAGCGAAATCTTACCAACACATATTTCAATAAATATGAAAAAGCGAGTTTAACTCAGCTCGAAACATCAAATGTGTATAATATAAAGTCTATATAGTTATATGACTTAGTCTCAATAGGAGATAGAAAGAAATAGACTTCTGTGTGATTGATGAATTCAAGTCTCCACGTACCTTTTGTTGATGAAGTTCCATAAGCTCCCCTTAGTAGTTCTTCATCTTCAATCGATGAACGTCGTGAAGTGTAAAGCTCAACTACACATTCTATCTTAGTCCGATACATAGCTATAAGTAGACTAGAAATCAAGACTTATAGTTTTGACAAATAAACTTGACAAACAAGCTTGAGATAGCAACGCTTGCGAGTTTGATCGAGCAATGCTCTAACACAATTGATTTCCTACCTCACCTTGATCTTTGATCATAACGAAATTCACATATAATCAAATCTGCGGAAGGCAAATTGGTTTTAAGTCTTCAATTGAGTTGAAGCAACTCTTAGGATGTAAAGGATATCATCTAAGAGAATTAATTACGTATAGTCTTGCGAGATTCAAGAGGCGTAAGGAGCATAACTTTAAATAATTCGCTGTGATGTTAGATTCGGTCTCAACTACATTCTAGTCTGAGGTATTGATAGGATGCTGGTATCTGTAGCGGCTTAATACAGTTTGGTGTTCAAAACTTGACAAGGTCCCGGGGTTTTTCTGCATTTGTCGTTTCCTGGTTAACTGTTTATAATTGAAATGTCACAAGTTGTAGGTAAATCAATCAAACTAGATATATCAAAACTTGTTTATTAGATACGACTAGATTGATCTTGGATATTGATCTTTGGAATCGTCCACGTACTCTCACACTATAATCAGGTTCACATACTAGTCTTTGTTAACATTCTGATTGTGAGAAAAAAAAGATATAAACTCTTCATATAATTCCTGATTGAGATTTATTAAATTGAACTCTCAAAATTGTATTTGAGTTTAGTCCATACAGGTTGCCTAAGAAAAAGTTGGTGGTGTATTTTGGTGCCCCCGTATTTTTAATTGGTATTAGAGCAGGAAAACACGCGAAAGACCTAATAAGTTTGTGTTTGAAGCAATCTGACTATATGGACAGGAGTGCAATCTCGATAAACGTATCGTCGGTCTTTGATGGCACAAATTACTTATGGTGAAAAACTGTTATGCGTTCCTTTTTACAAGCCCGTGACTTCAATACATGGAAACTTATAGTTATAGGATATGTTGTTAGAGACGGAAACACTGTTACGAAATATTTAGCAGAATATAGTGAAACCAAGATAAGTGCTGTAAATCATAATTCTGACGGGTTAAATGCTATCATCCATGCCATAAGTGGTGAGCGTCGTTTACTCAACAAAATAAAAATATATTTCCCACTAATTAAATATAATATAGCGGTAGTAAGGATCGTTCCCACGAGGAGTAATGTAATTGTTATGTTATCTAAATCGGCGAAAATAATAAAGAAGGATAAAAAGAAAAAGATATTGAAGAAATCCTTCGCAGTTACTAACCGTTAACTCAACATTGTACCCGTTTATCTCTTGTTAGAAACAATTGTCACCAACCGTAGGAAATCAGGTACGCTTAGCAATCCCCAAAAACTCCTTGAATCACCGGAGACGGAAGCGCTCGACTACCGGATTATATTCAAAAGAACCACCTTGACACGGAAGCGCTCAACTACAAGATGTAATTCCCATAACGTATTAATATTTATGAATTTAGGTTTGATCCCAGCAGTAAAACTCGGTATGCTCGGTCCACTTACTGGTGTTATCTTTACTCGCAATTGCTCCACAGAATCCCTCCGTAAGGTCTTGCGATTTCTACTTGTGTAGGAGTTAAGAGACAATTACGGGTCGACTCAACTCTCTACTAGCATTAGAATGATTAATAAACTAATCTGGTTGCGCACCCAAACCAATCTAAGAACCAATCATAAACCTTCGATATGGTAAAAAACAATCCACAATGAATCAATTTAAAACTTGAAACAAACTTGCAAAATAATTGAGCTTCACATTAGAACTTTGAATTCATCCTTACAATATAAAAGAATAGAAAAGAGATAGTTCTCCCCCTAAGGGGGAGAAAAACGGTGAAAAGAAGATATGTGTAAAGAAGATATTATATATAAAATTCTGCCTAGGGTTCCCTATATATAGAGTTTTGTAACCTCCTCTCTAAGAAAACTAGAAATCCTAGCAAAAATAGGAGATTGCACCTCCTCTTGAATTGTGTCCCGTGAATCATACCCCGTGCAAATTGACTGCCACAATCTGGCCAAACTGACGGCCAAGTCCTGAAGTCGAGTAAATATTTTGGCTCAAAAGCCTATTAGGCTCGCAACTGATTTTGGCCCATTATCTCGTTGTTTACTTCACGTGATTATATCCAGCCCATTATCATCATTATGTCTACTCATGCCGTATCAATGAAGCTCATTTCTTCAACTCGTTTCAGCGCCTCCATCGACAACTCCATTCTCTTCTCTCGGCATTGGCAATAGTATATCCCTGTCATTCTAGCACTTGCGGTGAAACAACACCAATACTACCAACCCTTGAATTTCAACGTTAAACATCATCGTGCCATGTCTCCCTGACTTACTCTTTACTCCCTTGAGCATCCCCTGGCAGCAACTAAAACTTCTTAAGCTTTACTCCATCAACTGCCAAGCCTAAATGCATCCAGTTGCATGAGAATCACCAGCTCCTCCGTATACATAGCTCATCCCCGAGCTCTTCCTTCATTTCCATCATTCCCATCGGCACAGGCATCACTCCATCAGTCGACTTCAGTTCCATTACCACGGTCATACTCGACATCATTAGCTCCATACAGATGCATGCCTTATCATGCTGAACTTCATCATCGATCACTCTTAGCGCCAGCAACAAGTCCATGCTCATCACCGTACACTTCCATGTATTAACTGGAAGCAACTCATTGCATAGCTCACTTCTCACTCCGTTCAATGGCTGTCAGCAACAGCCAACAACTTAACCTTCATCTGCTCGAGTTCTCTCTCGTTTCAGCTCGAGCTCCTCCAGCATGAACTTTCCGTCTCAGTTACACCATCATCACTAACGAGTTCTCTACTGCCAATACCCTGAACTTACTCCATCGTCGCAATATCCAACCACAGCAACCTCTAGTCACAGCCAACGATGGATGTTATGACCGCATCCATTGGTATATCTTTCTGTGCTTGTGAATTTGGTTTCAAAAGAAACCTCTTTTTTTATTACCTTCGTAGCATAGGCCCATCCATGTGCGTAATTCGCTTCAACATTATGTCCCAACTCGGTTGCACGTTTTCAAGCCCATCTTATTCAAGCCCATATAGCAACAACAGTCCATCACATGGTGAATACCAGCGACCAACGCTGCTGCCATCAACCAACTTCACAGCTCCAACCCTCAGTTTCAAATAACATCCTGAATCCTCTACGCACAACCGCAAATCAAACAGTTACCTATACGTTTCTTCCATCAGCGCACATGTGCGCTACCCTTGATCTGTGAACTC
The DNA here is from genome assembly GCA_023529315.1 of Papaver bracteatum. Taxonomy (NCBI): domain Eukaryota; kingdom Viridiplantae; phylum Streptophyta; class Magnoliopsida; order Ranunculales; family Papaveraceae; genus Papaver; species Papaver bracteatum. The sequence goes on along the minus strand of JAJJWX010005032.1, from coordinate 252,441 downwards.
CATATTAATCCCATGGTATAAACTAGGACTTTGTACCTCCAACCCATTAATCATTAAGTTGTTGAAAATTATGAAAGGATGAATTTCATAGTTCCAACATCTTTTGGTCTTTGAATCAGTGCATTAGATGACACGAGTTTCTAGCATCCACTATGCCCACGCGACTGCCCGTAGTAGTTTTCCATGCAATGATAATTCCGCTTCTCTTCTAATAAATTGGACGATTCTTGTTCTTTTCGGGAATAAGCTCCAAAATTCCCATAAAATGTAGAAGAAATATAATAATACAATTTCACACGAAAAATAGCTAAGAAAGCATAACCAATCGATACTTAGAGAGGTGTTTGTAAGCACTTATCAATAAGCCAAGATGTCCAGCACCCTTTGACTTCGTGCATTAAGTCTAAAGATGCTTGGGATATCTTTGAAACCGTATTCGAAGGAGATACCTCAGAGAATCGAAACCTAAATTATGAATGGGAAAATCTTCGTATGTCTGATAAAGATTTGTTTGATGAATTTAATCAAAAGGTGTCTGAAATTTTTAATGCATGTTTTTCAATAGGGAACACTATTCCTGAAAAGGACATTGTGATGAAAATTCTTCGATCTTTACCAGCAATTTACGAGTATAAGAAACATGTCATCATGGAAGGAAATAACCTTGCAACACTTTCCTGAAATAGTCACGTTGGGAAGTTGAAGATTTTTTTATCACGAGCATAATATTGATAAAGGAAATGCTCCTGCACTTGAATCTATAACCAAAGCAGGCGTAACTTCTTCGAAGGAAATCTTGTCTTGGGCTGATGAGTGTTGTGTTGTTCACGAAGACGAAAATATATCTATGATCACACATCAAGTCAAAAATATCCTAATGAGGAATAGAAAATCTGGGAAATGGGACTCCCGAACCGAGACCCAAGATGATTTAATTATTCAAGACGTGTAGGAGCGGAATATCACAACAAATGATAACTTACGAAATTATGGAGACAAAATACATCTTGCGAGCAAAGAACATTTTGCGAGCAAAGGAAGTCATGAGGAAAGCAAAAGAAGTTCGCAAAGTAAAGTTGCGAATATTCGCGGCATAGTTATCAAGTCCGAAGTTGAAGGACAAATTTAGTTGTTAACATTTTGTAAAATTATATAAATAGCCATTTAGGCATGAGAGGAAGGGAGAGATCTTTTTAGTAAAGGAGGATAATTTTAGGAGGAGAGAGAAATTTTTAGTGAGGTATTTTCTTTATCATCTTCTTCCCCAAAATTCAAGAGCTCCAAATATTCTTTAAGGGAGTCTCAATTGTAAAATCATGTAATTATATACAATCACTAGTGAAGAACCGTGGATGTAGATCACATTGATCGAACCACATAAAAATCTTTGTGTCTCTTTACAATTCAGTACTTTAATCTTCATCTTCACATCAAATAATTGAGATCATCATATCAAATTAATGGATTCTACTGAGGGTGTAGTTGTGAGATAATCCGCAACTACATAATTGGCGCTAGAAACAGGGAGAGATTAAAAGGATTTATCCTTCCTGTAAATTTTTGATTCAAGAAGTTCTCACGAAGATTAGCTATTGTTCATGATCTTAAAAGTTTCAGGAGCAAAAATGGAAATTTCATGGAAGAAGATACGCTTTCAGGGAGTGAATCAACATCAATAAAAGACGAATCCTCTTTCTTAACTCATTTCTTTTATGATTACTATTTTCTTTCAGATTTATAGATTTTTAAAAGAAAAATGTGAATTTTATTCCTATTATATGATTTTAGTCTTCATATCTATTGATCTAATCTAATGATTTTACTTCGCGGTAAAGAATTACTTTGCAGCGAACGAAGAGATTCCGCCCCTGCGAAGAGTGTTTTTCTTTGTTTACAGTTACTGATGAATGAAGAAAGACAGCTTGCGAAGTAAGGAAATTTACAGCCTACGCCTACAGACCAGCAAAGTCATAAGCACAGACGAAGACAAAGTTGCCTACTTCAAAGGCAATGAATAGTACTCCATTTATTGAATGGCAAACAGGCGCTATTAACGGCAAAATCAAATTCCAGAAAATTTATTGGATAGTCAATTGAAGTTGCTAAGATCAAGAAGATAGTTTGCGAACAAGAAGATAATAAACATCAAATGAGACGTTAAAGAACATCAGACCGAGAGGTTAAGAGAGAAAACATCAACAACCAGCTATGGAATGATGGGAATGGAGGAATTATAGAAGCACTTCATTAGTTTAGTAACAAACAAAGTTTTGTTTTGTGGTTTTCACTTATCAATTAATCTTCGCAAATAAGCTTACGAAGCTTCGCAAAGTTTTGTCTTCTAGTTTTCAGTAGGAATGAACCGCAGGAAAGGTAGGGATAAGACATCAAGACAAAGAACGAAGATGAAGAACAGAGATCAAATCCATGGGTTAACCAGCAAAGAGATATGTAGGAAACAAACAACTTAGATATTGACAAGAAAATGTGGAGGAGGAGATGTAAAAGCTACGTCAACAGTGAGATTAAAAAAAAAAAATCTAAATGGAGTCAACAGAAATGATAGAGGACCAAGTAATAAGTCAGTTAGCTCTATGAGAAGGCTTGACAGCGTAAAAAGAATGACTAGGCCAAAGAAATAGATGAGCAATAGCATCGTTCAAGAGAAGACAACGGAAAATTGACAAATCTATCTCAGCGATGCCAATACATTATCAGTTCGCATAAATTTTCCAGAAAAATTCCAGCAGATCATACTTTAACATCACCATCAGCAAACAGTTAGAACAACTCATGCTTTCTTACCTTGTCTGCCCACATTACTAACGAATATAAATTCTTTTTCTTTGCTTCGCAGATGTTTACCTTACTTCGCAAATTATCATAAAGTACAATAAGTTTTCTTTCCAAACTATTGAACCTGTGGTGTGCTGAATAACTTCGTGGAAGATGAATTATCAACGAAGGAACTTGTGAAGTAACATTAATCCAATAGCCTCAAACAGTTACTTCTTCGCAATAATTAGGTTTGCGGCTAGACAATCTTGTCTACAACCCTGGAACCTACGAAAACAGTCATCTTGGATTATGTACCAGTAAGAAAGGGAGGTACTCAAGCTGACGACCAGCGAAGATAAAAGAAGTTTCTAGGGCGCAAAGAAAATTCGAAGACGAGGTTTACAAGCGCAGATGAGCATAAGCAGAATGCCCAACTGAAGATGATGAGGCCAAACCGAATATTAACGGAGTGAAGAATAGGGATATTGAGAGCTATATTATAATTCTAGAGAAGCTATAAGGGTCAAACATTAATAGTTAATTCATACCAGAGGTTTCAAATTCAACGCAACAAATCAGTCTGCATCCCAGCTCATTTCAAGTCAATATCAGTTCACATCAACAGTACCAGTGAGATAACAATTCCGGGGATGGAGAACCTCCGTCATTGCGAACTTACAAAGTGACTTGATCAAAATTGCCTGCGAAGAAGAAGAAAAATAGAAGATGATAAGGGTATAAAAGACATTAAAATGAGAGTTAATCAAACTAATCATGCTATTCCAACACAAACAGATGCTAGCTCAGATGGTCAGAAGTAAAGTGAAGGAGTTTGATGTCTATGGTTCAAATCCCCCCATTCGCAAAAAAGTTTTGCACTTCGCAGATGTTTGCCATGCGAATATTCGCAAAACAAACAATTCTATTCTTTGCACTTTGCAAATATTTACCTTGCTAACATTCCGAGCATGAATTTATATCGTAAATATTTCCTTCGCAAATGTTAACTTCGTGTAAATCATTACTTCGCAGATGATCGATTACTTTGAGCAATTATTACTTCGCAAGATTTTTGATATTTCGTAAGAAGAAAGTGGGAGATTATTTCACAAGAAATGACAAGTCATATACTTTGCAAGAGACAACAACAAGCCGTAAAAAGGTAAGTACCATTTCCTTGAATACTTTATTTACTGAAGACAAAAGAATTTTGATTTTATTTACTAAAACCGATATACTCGCAAAATTTCTACAATTTCTAAGATTTCAAAACATTTCAAAGATTTTTTAGATTGGTGAAAAGTGATACAATCGCAAGATTCAAAAATGAGTTTATCGCAAAAAATTTAAAGATCTCAAAATTTTTCAAAGACTTCAAAATTACAAAAAACAGAGAAAATTAAATTCCTATATTTCTATAGAATAATTTTGATTTAAAGATATGATATGAATACTTCTCATACTTCTTATACTAAACATTTTATGAAAACATTCAACATTTTATGTACATGAAAAATTTACGATGACTTTTTAAAAGGCGAAAAAATACCGCCAAAAATCAATTGCGAAGAAAAGACCGCAATTTGCGAATAAAAGACCGCAATCTGTGATCAGCCTCCAAAAAAGAAAGAGAGCCGCAGAAAATTTTATACAGGCAAACCTTTGTGGCGTACACCCTAGTTCACGAAGCTATATTTCGTAAGAGGCAAAGTCCTAAAGTACGTCATTTAAGGGGGTACCTATAAACGTGGCTAAGGGTAACCGGAACACCACCAAGGGCCCTTAGTACATGGTAAAATTTTAGGGGTACAACCCAATAATGGGGTACCTATCCGGGTTAGACGCCTTGGATTCTCACCTAATCTAGCGACATTACGCAATATAAAATGCGGTGTAAGAGGATTTAGGTTGGGCGACTAAGGCATACTGTCTTTCCCAAGAAGTGAAGAAAACGATCAAGGCGCCGAGGTACACGGTTGAGTCAAGAGTTCCGGGTGAGGTTGAACCACATCTGCCATTTTTGACAAGTCTTGGAAAATGATGCACTTGGCCCAAAGATACCCCATAGGGTGCAACCTCGTAACTATAAGCCCTATAGGCAAAAAGGATAAGAGGTTGCGATCAAAAGCTGGTTGTTGGCAAAACCGTATGGGAAGAGCTAACCTTGTATGGTCGATGTACGCTTCCTTGAAGGGGCAACCAGGGGGAAGATAAAGGGCAGCACCCTCCATTAGGGAGCTGATACGTGCTATAAGACGCAAATGTCACGAGGCTTATTGTTCGCAAGAACATAAAGGCTTGTCATATTTGTGCAACAATTTTACTTCTGCGAGCCTTCTAAAAAAAAAAAAAAAAAAAAAAAAAAAGAAAAGAAAAGAAAAGAAAAAAGAACTCGCAGAACATAATAAAGAAGTTAAGATGAGATCAATGGGTCACTACATGAAAGTGTAGAGACGTCCTGCGATTTCATCGCAAGACGGCAATGTCATGGGGATTTATGTTCGCAAGAATATTTAGACCTGTCATATTGTCGCAACACTTCCTGAAGAGGCTAAAATACTATACAAAAAAGATAAGGCAAGATCAATGGGTTTTTGCATGAAAGTGTAAGAACGTCCTGCGATTTTGTCGCTACAAAAGAGGTGGCAAAATAAGACCTTTACTTAGGAAGGCATGATAAGACCACAACAATTAATGAAGTTTATTCCATCAATATCATTGAAGAATTTTTACAAGAAGATATATCATGAAGTTCTGACAAAGAAGACAATCCCATCAAGATCATTGAAGAATTTTTACAAGAAGATATATCATGAAGTCCTAACAAAGAAGACAATCCCATCAAGATCATTGAAGAATTCTTACACGAATATATATCACGAAGTCATACCAGAAGAGGCGATTTCATTCGCGAAAATACACAAATGAACTTGCGAAGATGATTATATGAATAGAGGCAATTCAAAGATATATCAATTTTACTTCAGCAAAATGAGCTAAGTAACACAAACATTAGCTATGCATTATAATAGATAAGTATTAACATCATACAAGTATCATACTTGCATCATACAAGCATCATATTTGCATCATACAAGCATCATATTCGCATCATATTTGCATCATATTTGCATCATAAAAGCATTGCATAAACATTTTATGGCATAAGCATCACATACACCTTTCATAACATAATCATTACATAAATATTATATTCGCACAAGTATTTTAAAAAAATTTACAAGATAATACCGCGAAACTTCGCAGAAACATTCATAATTCGCAACAGTATATTCGCAATAGTATATTCACATCACTATTCGCAGCACTATTCAGAAGTTCAGAAATTCGCAGAAAACCCCAGAAATTCGCAGAAAAATTCATAAGTTAGTAAGGTTACCACTTGAGGCAGAGGCAACATAAGAATAGAGACGCAATTTAATTATTCAACATTTTATCAAGGATTTTCCTTCATAGATAAAGAACAGAGGCAACTATGGATACCCAAGAAAATATTTTATGTTCTTTATCTTCTCAGCAAGAATCCTCACCAAAAATGGAATAATAATTTCACATGAACAGAGGCAATATTTATCACCCTCATCAAGGATATTTCATACTTCTTATATATTTCGAAGATTAAATACTTCTTATACTTCTTAAGGATACTTCATACTTCTTATATATTTCGAGGATTGAGTACTTCTTATACTTCTTTAAGGATATTTTATATTTCTTATACTTCATACTTCTTTAAGGGTACTTCACACACTTCATACTTCGCAAGATGATACTTCTAATTACTTCTTAAAAGCTTCAGAACTTCGTAAAAGAATAAAGGCAAGTATATACTTTTCAAGACTAGTATTCTTTTGCTCGTTCCTTCATCAACAAAGATCAAAGACTACTACAACAACGGATTTTTTCTTAAAGATCGCTCTTCAAGCAATATTCAAGAAAAAAGAGGCAAGATGTAGGAGAGGAATATCACAACAAATGATAACTTACGAAATTATGGAGACAAAATACATCTTGCGAGCAAAGAACATTTTGCGAGCAAAGGAAGTCATGAGGAAAGCAAAAAAAGTTCGCAAAGTAAAGTTGCGAATATTCGCGGCATAGTTATCAAGTCCGAAGTTGAAGGACAAATTTAGTTGTTAACATTTTGTAAAATTATATAAATAGCCATTTAGGCATGAGAGGAAGGGAGAGATCTTTTTAGTAAAGGAGGATAATTTTAGGAGGAGAGAGAAATTTTTAGTGAGGTATTTTGTTTATCATCTTCTTCCCCAAAATTCAAGAGCTCCAAATATTCTTTAAGGGAGTCTCAATTTTAAAATCATGTAATTATATACAATCACTAGTGAAGAACCGTGGATGTAGATCCATTGATCGAACCACGTAAAAATCTTTGTGTCTCTTTACAATTCAGTACTTTAATCTTCATCTTCACATCAAATAATTGAGATCATCATATCAAATTAATGGATTCTACTGAGGGTGTAGTTGTGAGATAATCCGCAACTACAAGACGGAAGTTCTCTTAAAAGAAATAATACTCTCGTAGTTTTCACCTGATAACCCTGATGTGCTTACTTCTGGAAATCATATAGAAAATTCAGCCCCTATGTAGAAATATTTGATGAGTCTGATTGAGACTCTGATTCTGAGTCGGAAAAGGAGATTTTATAATTCTTGAATAAAAGTGATAAAATTCATCGAGAAAACCTTCGTTTGAGAAAACCTTTGAAAAAATCGAATCGTCTCTTCAAGTGAAAAATCTATAAGTTGAAACACTTAATGAAAAATTCACTAAAAAGATGTTTGTAAAATATAATTAGATTAATACCCTCAAGTGTGATCTACAAAGGATTTCGGGAAGCTCAAACAAAATTTCAGCTATGTTGTTTGGGAAAAATTCCTTTGGTAACACCAATGGTATTGGGTTCACTAGCAAGACCTCAATCACCAACAACTGTTTCATCCATGCTGGTTCATGCAATGTGGAAACAATTTGTTGTGATAAACAGGTAGCTAAATCTTTTAAAGATGAGCCCTCTCTGCATTACTTATTTTTGCGGAAGTAAGAACCATGTTCAAGAAAAATATTGGAAATTCAAGAAGAATAACAAGAAAATTGTTAAACTTCAAAATGACATGCATAAAATGAATCAGTTAATGAAGAATAGTTCGGGAACCTCACTGCCAAAGAGAGACAAACGGATAAGAAGAACCAGTAAAGGTAAGACTCATGAATACACAAATGACCTTGTGTTGATGGTGGCCTTTAGTTTAGGGTTAAAATCGTAAAACGCCAAACCCTAGCAGATATTTAAAATAAGCATTTACTAGGCGCATTAATAAAAGCTATTAATATGTCCCTAATAAATACCAGGGTATATTTTTTCAAATTAGGGTTACGGCAAACCAAACCCTAATTTCCCCGAGTGCCAATGGCAAATTATGCCAGCCACGCCTAGCCCAAGCTAGCCGCGCCATGCCAATCGCATCGTGCCATGGCCCTAGCAATGCTAGCCGCATCCCGTGTGCCAATGGCAAATCATGCCAGCCACACCCTACCGCGCCAAAGCATACCAACCATGCTAGCCTCACCCCACATGCCAATGGCAAATCATGCCAGCCATGCCTAGCCCAAGCTAGCCGCGCCATTCCAATCGCACTGTGACATGGGCCTAGCTATGCTAGCCTCATCTCATGTGCCAATGGAAAATAATGCCAGTCACACCCTACCGCGCCAAAGCATGCCAACCATGCTAGCCGCACCCCGCGTGCCAATAGCAAATCATGCCTAGCCCAAGATAGCCGCGCCATTCTAATCGCACCGTGCCATGGCCCTATCTATGCTAGCCGCATCTCATGTGCCAATGGAAAATCATGCCATCCATACCCTACTGCGCCAAAGCATGCCAACCATGCTAGCCGCACCCCGCGCGCCAATGGCGAATCATGCCAGCCACGCCTAGCCCAAGCTAGCCGCGCCATGCCAATCGCACCGTGCCATGGCCCTAGCTATGCTAGCCGCATCACGTGTGCCAATGGAAAATCATGCCAGCCACACCCTACCGCGCCAAAGCATGCCAACCATGCTAGCCTCACCCCGCGTGCCAATGTCAAATCATGCCAGCCACGCCTAGCCCAAGCTAGCCGCGCCATTCCAATCACACTGTGCCATGGCCCTAGCTATGCTAGCCGCATCTCGTGTGCCAATGTCAAATCATGCCAGCCACACCCTACCTCGCCAAAGCATGCCAACCATGCTAGCCGCACCCCGCGTGTCAATGGAAAATCATGTCAGCCACGCCTAGCCCAAGCTAGCCGCGCCATGCCAATTGCACCTTGCCATGGCCCTAGCTATGCTAGCCGCATCTCGTGTGCCAATGTCAAATCATGTCATCCACACCCTACCACGCCAAAGCATGCCAACCATTCTAGCCACACCCCGCGTGCCAATGGAAAATCATGCCATCCACGCCTAGCCCAAGCTAGCCACGCCATGCCAATCACACCGTGCCATGGACCTAGATATGCTAGCCGCATCTCGTGTGCCAATGACAAATCATGCCAGACACACCCTACCTCGCCAAAGCATGCTAACCATGCTAGCCGCACCCCGCTTGTCAATGGAAAATCATGCCAGCCACGCCTATCCCAAGCTAGCCGCGCCATGCCAATTGCACCTTGCCATGGCCCTATCTATGTTAGCCGCACCCCGCGTGCCAATGGAAAATCATGCCAGTCACGCCTAGCCCAATCTAGATGCGCCATGCCAATCGCACCATGCCATGGCCCTAGCCATGCTAGCCATGCTAGCCATGTCTCGTGTGCCAATGAAAAATCATGCCAGCCACACCTAGCCTCTGCTAGTCGCGCCATTCCTTGGCCTTAGCCACGTAAAACCTTTGGCCCTATATGCCAAACCACACCAAAGCATGCCATGATAGCCTGGCCATGCCACCGTCCCTCATGAAATCTTCCTGAGTTTTACTTTCAGGCTATTTTCCCTCCCGAACGAGTTCAAAACCTAAATCTCCCCTCGTAAGGAGATAGGAAATTCTTTTTCGGTTGATTTTAGGGGCGGACCATCAAAATCCGAGTCCGTACTAGAATTTTGTGGCGGTTCTGATGAAGGGAACCAATTAGGGTTTCTAAACCAAATTGAAGACATGCGCCCATCAACGGTTTCCCTTCAATCCCATGAGCAAATCCTGGCCGTATAAAGTCTCCTCATGAATTTAGCCCTAGCTTGCTCATGTACCTAGCCAAGCTAGCCTCGCCATGTCCCCTCATGCCGCGTCACCATACTGTCCTTCCCCATGCGGCTACCTAATTGAAGCCAGGCGCCCATCCACGGTTTCCCTTCAATCCCAGGAGCAAATCCTGGCCGTAAAAAGTCTCCTCATTACTTTAGCACTATCTTGGTCACGTACCTAGCCAAGCTAGCCGCGCCATGCCTCGCCATGGCCCCTCATGCCGCACCACCATACTGGCCTTACCCATGCGGCTACCAAATTGAAGCCAGGCACCCTTCAAAGGTTGCCCTTCAATCCCATGAGCAAATTCTGGCCGTCTAAAATTCCCCTCACGACCTTAGACCCGAAACCTTAGCTTGGTCGCGCACCTAGTCCAGGCTAGTCACGCCATGCACCCATGGAAAACCCTGGGCTCCTCACGCCAAGTCTAAACACACCCTAGCCATGCCACCCTGTTGGACCTCACTACACGACTACCAAAACAAAGGCGTGCAACGATCAACGGTTGCCTCTCCTCTCAAGATGCAACATCTCGACCGTCGAAGGTCACCTGGCTAGAAAGTTCCCCAAGCTCGACTTGCCAAGCCACAACAACGTTTTACATGTTTTCCAAAAACATTCGAGACATCAACACAAATAGGGGGATTCTCTTTGGTATTGGTTTGGTGGTCTACAGCGTGCGGCGTACACTACGCCCCTCATAAGGAAGTTTCATAAGGGTGAGGCGCCTAGTAAATATGGGAGTTATGTGGGAAACGTTCATGGGATATAAAGTTGTGAGTTAACAAACTTTATGGACATCAATTCCATAACGTTAACAGTTTCATGAAAATTAATTTCATGCGTTAGCCACTTTATGAGACATCAAATCCATGCATACGGTTACCACCTCCTCCCATTTACTCCTCACTCCTTAATGAGACCAGAGTACGTTTCTACTACAACTTGTATAAATAGGTCTCACCTATTTTCATTTGACAACAAGTTCATTCGGAAAAGAGAACACTCAGAATACTTACCTGCTAGCTCCCCTCATGAGCTCTCGTACTTTTCTGAAAATAAGTTGTAGAAACCCAATTGCTCTTACAGAATAAACTATTTTGGTCTCACACTCTCCTTGCTTCCCTCCCCAAAACCAACTCATTCTCCTCCTCTTTGTGACCGAAGCAAGTCTGGAACGACCATTTCTTGGTTTAGGCCGGACTTGTACAGATTGATCTCTCGAACCTAAAAGTTCTCAACGTGCAGCATATTTGTTTAGGGTTTAAACCAGTTTCTCACTCACCTACCGAATTTGCCGAAATTGGCAGAAGCTATTTTCACCCATAAACAATTGGCGACCACGGGGGGGATGATTGATCTATCAGTTATAATGTCAATTTTCGACTGTCAATCTCGTTCTTCGACCCAGGCGTCAAGATGGTAGGAGAAGGAGACTCACTCTGACTTAGTCACTCGACGACTCGATTATCAATCATGACACAACAAGGGATGGCTGGGGACTCCCCAAGGGTTAGAAGAAAAATGGTCCGCCCAGGGATTGATGGCTCGGTCATTAGACAACTCAGCAACGATTCAGAACACTGGGGACTTCCCTCAGCCATGTTTTTCGTAAAACTTGGTCCTTCGCCCGAAAAGTTTATTTTCATCAGAAGACCTGAGAAACCGAGTAAGTCTTATTCTGGAAAAATACGTGGTCTTCTTTTTCAAGTTTGATAAAACCTATAACCATATTTCATCCCATGTCATCTACCAACTCACGGTTCCATGGCCTACTTGGGACGTGTGCATCACTTTCATTCATAGCCATTTCAGTTCTAAAACATTTATCCAAAAATATATAATCAAAAATTGTCAAGGTAAATTTTGTCCATCAACCCCAGAAAACCAGAAAATCAAAAACCCGGCGTCTCTTCTGCCTTTCAAAAAAAAAAACCTAAAGGTAAGAGGTCCAGAAGATAGATATACATTCAAGGAAAGTTTTCCAGCAACGACTTTCTCCTCTTGGCGAAGGCCTCCTTTGTGCTCTGGAGGGATGCCCTTTTCAATTTCAATCGTCGGCGCAATTTCTTGAATTATGCTTCCTGCTTCTTCACAGTATCCGCGGATGGACCTTCGAATGTTTCGCCCAGCAACCTTTCAGCAGTAGAGAGACCTTCAACGAACCAAGGAATGTTGAATTCAAAGCCCATGCACATGTCACGATGGAACTTCCAGCTCGAGATTATATCCTCAGAAACTGTGTAACCAGTCACGTTACACATCTCATCAATCGAAGACAATGCCTCCTCCACACGCTTGACCAACGCATGTCGACTGGTGATCTTCTTAGTCGTGGAGATATGACCATAGTTCTGCCAGATCTTGGTGTATAACGTCATATATCTAGCCGGCACGCTAAAGCCTCCAATTAGCACATGGCATGGGAAATGGACCATGTATGGGGGGTCAAAGATGGCGCCTGCAACTGAACCAACAACTGGCAGGAGATCCCTAACTATAATTTCACCCCCCGAAGTGCCCTCCTCCACCTGAGTCGCGGCGGCGCTCTCAAGACAATGAATCTCCATGTTCAAATTGCTGGCTGGTGCAGTTTTCGCAGTAGGAAACATGTCTACGTCTTCGCTCTGGTGGTCTTCCCATTTAAGATCATCCTCAAGAGCCATTTCCTCCTAAAATAAATAAATCAATATTTAGTTTGCTGCAAAAAAAAAATATGGAGGGGACTCACCGATTCAGTTTCAGATTGACTAGACGAAGATTCAACACGGCTATCGGAAGAATTGCTCTCACCACCACCAGACTCGAAACTTTCATCCTTCTCATATTCTTTATCACCATGGAAAGTCTCTCCCTCGCAATCCTCTATCTCGAAAAGCGATATTTTCTGGCTGCTTGCAAGTCTGGCAAAAGCGTTTGTGCCGCTGAAACCCTGGACAAAATACAAAGACGCCTTCTCAAAAAAAAAAGATATAAAATAGACAGATAAAAGGGGAAGGGAACATAAATGATCCAAGCTAAGTCAAGAAGAGAGCCGCACATACCCGCATGTTGGATGAGCTAAAAGACGGCAGAGCCGTGGGATCCGACTGGAAACCTCCTGCACGATTCTTAGATCTTTGCTCCTTCAATTGGGGACTGTCCATGTCTGGACCAACAAATTTTCTTTTGGTCGAAGATATATCCCTCAACAAAGGATGTTTCGCTAAAACCTCGACGGAAGGACTACCACAGGTATTCTTCACCACAGACTTCACAAATTCCTGGATAACAAGGAATTCATCCTGCCAAAACGCGTTATATTTGGAGGTCGTTGACGGAATCCGCTCCCCGAGAAAAGGAAAACTTTTACCCGGAATAAGAACACTAACATCAAGAACAGTCGATAATAGAGTTTCTTGAACAATCGGCTGGAAAGCAAGTGGGACCCCTTGGTAAAAACCCATATGCCGAGCAGCCCTATCAATCTTATAAGAAATCGCTTTGCAAGCCCCTTGGAAAAAAGATAGCACGTGACCAGGTGTATAGCTGAGCATGAACACCATCTCTCCAATGCTCAAATCCTCATCATCAGAAGACAAAGACATGTTCGAAATAGGAGCGAAGGTACTAACCTGACTCATGGACGCATGCACCAGAGCCCATGGACGAAAATTAATCGCATACGAGTTGTCAAGAAACTTAATCAATTTCGGACTGGTTTTTCGGTGCATGTTCAACCAACGCAGTATTCTAGAGCCTCCCTAGGACTCAGGAAGTATGGCCAACGGTTTCAGTGCATACTTCGTGAAATGCACCCACAACCATGCCTGGGGAAAGGCGGCATGAACGTACGAATTCACCTTCATATGACCATTCGAGGCGCGCATGTCCGAAACCAGCTATTCCAGGTGTGCATACAGGGAACCAAGAAACAAACCACCGAGGGGAAGAACGACACCTTTTGCCAATTTCATGGCAAACTTGATAAGTCCATGTCTTATTTCTTTCTTGCCCGAGCCGTCATCAAAAATATCTCTGGATAGCCAAAGGGCCAAGAATGCTGCAACGTGAAGCGTACTATTCTTCTGTTTTGGCTCTAACGCGTCAGGAAACCACTGTCACACCCACCAGTCATAGAAGCACTTCATCTCATTCTCTTTCTGAATGAACCCCTTTGATTTCTAAACTAGAGCGGCATGCATTTCTTCTTCATCAGCAGACAACTTAACATCAATATTTCCAACCACGGGAAGGTTCAGCAGTACATCCACACTTTCCAAATAAATGGTCATCTCGCCCCACCTGCATACGGACGTATGAGTGTCCGGGCACCATCTGGAAACAAAAGCAACCAATCCTGGAATGTCTTTCCTAATCTGAAGCATTGCAAAAGCTGAAATAACACCTATAATATGCGCCCTGGTCAAATTGGTCTTTACAGTTTCCTGGTCCATCATGAATTGTACCCATTTTTCAAAGGAGCGCAACGGACTTGCAGGGATTTTAAATTCGATGGGAGAGGCATGATATTCTTCCCTCAGAAGGAAAAACCTAATTACGCCTTCTGGTCGAGCCAATCGATTTTCTCCTTCACTCTCCAAACTGGTCAAGACAATTGGAATGTATTGAGGATGGTTCCTCTTAGCCGTGGCTGATGTTGTGAAGAACTCGTCGTCTATGTTTGGCTTGGAATTACTCACATCTTTCGGTATCACAGAAACAGTTGACATCTTAACGAAATTCTCTTACGGTGTTTTTCACCGTTGCGATAACTACAAAGGAACATGTAGTTGCAGGATTTCCCACACTACACCCTTGCTAAGATTTTGCTTTAATCAACTTATAATTGAAGATGAAAAATGACACTTTATTATTTTGGTTTCAGAAATGTTTACAGAAATGGAAGAATTCAATATTACAACTATTCTCTTGAAGTTTCTCTCTCCTCAAGACTTTCTTAACTCTCAAAAATACATCATCCCTTTATGGACACATTGAGTCTATATTTATAGGGTAGTTACATAGTGGATGACAGCTAAGTTTTCCTCTTATTTCGGGTTGATTCTGTGATTGTACCGCGATAGTTACAATGTAAAATTTCGCAAGTTTTGTAACCATCGCAGAACAAATATGCTTTTCTCAAGTTTTCTTCAGTCGTCAGGTATTACGTCATTCTTTTGAAGGCTTTCGTGACACTCGTGAAGTGTTGTATAAAATCTCGCGGTGATGCTCGCTGAGAAGTGTTGTTAATCTCGCAGAAAATAGATGTAGCGATATTCTGGTCCTACATCTTGCCTCTTCTCATATCTTTTCTGCGAAGAAGAGAAGATCATGAGAATTTTAAAATGCTGCAACTATTTATCTTTTCATATTTCTCTGTTCTGACACGTTTTTGTACCATTCGCTAGCTGTTTTCACATATTCTCTCTTCTAATGAATTTATGACACGTCCTCTCTAACCACTGCGATCTGACCATTCATGTCTTTTCTTAGCATTTATTGCGTTCATCTTCTCGTGAAACCTCTTCTTTTATAAATACTCCTTTCATTCTTTTCTTTTCCTCTTTTTACTTTCTTCTTCTCTCTCTGCGTAACTTCTCTGCAAGTTTACTGTTCTTCCGTAAATTGCGCGTCTGTCATCCCTGTGATTTATTTCTTATTTTTCAACCTTTTCTTTCATTCCCATACTCAAAAATGGTTGTTGCTGGTGCTAAAAACTTGACTGCTTTTAATGAGATACGAGAAAAGCTCAAAAGTAAAGGTTTTACCTTGTCCACAATTCCAGGTCAAAGCCCTAAATCTGAACTTTCTATCAAACTATTTTCTGATCATCAATGCTCTCGCCAGAAAATCATAGTATCGCTAGGTCAACTTGAAGCTGATCTTCCCCTTCCTCTCTATGACCCAGAACTCTCATTATTCTATCAAATAATATCTGACGAGAGGTTCTAGCGAGCGATATATCAATTAGGTGGAGATTGTATCAGATTGATGCTTGAATATGCTTCTCGCGGTGATGATAAAGGATCTCGCTATCCTGAATCTCCGAAGAATCCTCAATTTAAGGATGTTCCCATTGTCTCTGCAGATTATACTGTGGAGAATTTCTTCAAAAATTACAAGATAGTTCCTATGAAGAGGGATAGTACTTGCTGGGGTGTCCGCTTGAAGAAAGAAAATATCGCTGATGATGAGGCTCTTATGTTAGACATTGATTGGCATACACCTACCAATCAAGGCCCTCGCCACTCCAGCAATGATAAGTGGTTTATCTTTCCGTTATGTCTTGAAGGTCCTTATATATCTAGTTCTCTCCCATTACCTGTGAATCTCTCAGAGTATGAGCCATGGGTCTTCAACTGGCCTGAAAGATCTAAAAAAGTATATCCTCTCAACTTTTTGCATTATTATTATTTACTATCTTCCTCTCAACTTTTTGCATTATTATTATTTACTATCTTCTTCATGTTTTTATATTCTCGCTAATTATTTTGATCTTTTTCAGATTGATAGAATGAAGCTCAGCTATCAAACTTTTAGGAAACCCAGCACTTTCTTAGCTCTTAAATCTTTCACGGATGAAGTAAGAAATATTTCCTCCTAAATTTTAACAATATATTGTTGCCTCTATTTCTTATCTTCATCTGTGCTCGCAGGAAATCGAAGAACTAGAACCAATAAAACCTGTGAGAACCAAGGAGAAATCTTTAAAGGTTAAATCTTATGTTCCTCCCAAAGGGAAGTCTTCTTCCCCTTGCGGTGAAGAATCTGGCAATCAGGAAAAATCTACTGTTCCTCCTAAAGGGAAGTCTTCTACCCCTCGCGGTGAAGAATCTGGCGATCCTCCTTTGAAGAAAAGGAAGACCCGACCTTCTTCTTCTTAAACTCCTCAACCCATTCCAGAGAATCCAAGTGTTGATTTTGACAAGGATAATAATGACGAGGATTTCAATGATAACAGCTTCCCTTCTATAAAGAATTCTTCTTCTTATGATTCTTCGATGGATCATTTATCCAATTTTTTTGGCAAGAATATGTTTGGTATCCCAAATGAGTATGGATATGAAGCTATTAATGAAATATCCCAATACCTCGCCAATGTATGCGATGCTCCCATACTAGCTGACAGCGATACCCTTCGCGGTGTTTCAAGGTCGCTGACTCCAAGTCTTTTAAATTCACTGGGTAGCCTGGTATGTTTTTACTTGTTCATCCTTTTTGTGTATCTATTGATATTTTTGTCAGACATTGATTTATATAGTTCTATCGCAGGTTGGAAGAATCGCTTTTACTGTTGCTTCTAATTTAGACAATAGGCGTATTACTTATGAAAAGAAAGCTGCTAATCTTCGTCAAGATAAAGAAAAACTAGAAGCTGAAGTTATTGAACTTCGCAGAAAAAATAAGCTGGAGACTGAAGCTTCAGTTGACAAGCAAAAAATCTCTAATCTTGATAAAGCCAATCAACAACTCTATGGTATGATTTATTTCTTTTCCCTTTTAATTCTTCTCACCCTATCGCAGCTTATTCAAGCAACCATTTTTGTAGATATTTATGGTCTTACTGATGAGGCTACACTCTTCCAATCTTTTCCTGACCCTGTAGATGATAATACCCTTCTTTCTTGCCTTAATAATTCTTTAAGTAATTTCTCAGATGATAAGATTGAATCCCTCTCCATAGATGAACTTAAATCCAAATTTAATCTCTTAAAAATTGAACACAGATTCAATTTAGGTTTGACCAACAAGTATAAGCGCTTTTATCTTGATTCAAAGAAAGAAGTAGATAGATTAAGAAAAAGGAATAGTGATCTTATTGACGAGAAAGATCTTGCCGTTAAAAATGGCTCCAAGACCCTAGAAAACTTCCATAAAACTCTTCTTAATGTTTAAATGGAAAGAGATAAGCTTATCTGCGAGAATGAAGATCTTCTTGCGAGGGAAACTCAAGTTCGATCTCGTCTCCTTATTAATAGCGATGATGAGTTTTCTTGGGCTGCGAAGATTCTTGATAATGCCAGATCTAATTTAGGTGTAGATGTTAGTCTTCAAGCTGATCAAGCGGCTTTAATTAAAGACATGATTTCTGAAAGAGAAGGTTATCACTCTTATGATTTCCCTGAATTATTTCCTAATTAAATCATCCTTATATGTATTAACTTTGTTATCATTTGCTCGCAGCATCCGAAAAGAACTATCGTAAAAGATTTGATGAGTTAGAAGAAGAGAAAAATAAACTCGCTAGAAATCTATCTTCTTGCAATGAAAAGTATTCTAGATTGAAGGAAAAATTAAAAATCTCATCTTTAAATTTTAGCAATGCCCTTATCCGTGTTTGTAATGACGTTGTTAAACTAGTCTGTAATGATCATGGTATCCCTCATTCTACATACCCCGATCTTGCAAAGGAAATTCCAGCTGATTCCCCAAATTTAGTTATCTCTGATAGCGAAGCTGAGGAGTCTAGCGAATATGATGAAGAATTATCTGGAGAGGAAGAGAAATCTGACGTAGATAGAGATGATAATGATAATGATGAAGAAGAGAAATCTGGCAATGAAGAGAAATTTGAAAAAGAAAAGAGTTCTGATGAAGGTGTTGATGGATCTACTTAGTCTTGTTTCTTCTCTTTTTCTTCTTTGTAAATTTTGTACATTTACTTTTTGCTTCTCGTAACATCGCTGCGAGCTTCTCCGACTCGATGTGTAAACTTGTTTTGCTTTTATCTGTATGAATTAGAAAACAATTCTTTTTCTGCAACATAATCAATCGATCAGAATTATTATCCTTTAATTATTTGTATAAATGTATCATCTAAGCAATTATATTATATGATGGATGAATAATAATTTCATCATTCTATGCATTCCCATACTTGCCTCTATTATTCATCTGCAATATGAAAAAATTGAATAGAGATTAGATTATTAGTTGTGAATCCAATTAAATTTGCCTCAATATCGGCGATGTTATCGCTAGCAATAATTGCATAACTTTATGATTTTTGCATAGAATCGCAAATCTCATAAATTCTGCGATCATTATCGCAATAATCTTATGGTCTTATTATGCCTTCCTAATTAAAGGTCTTATTTTTCCACATCTTTTCTTTTTGCGACAAAATCGCAGGACGTCTTTACATTTGCATGCATTGACCCATTGATCTTATCTTATCAAAAAAAATTCAATATCTCTACGACAATATGATAAGTATAAACTCTCTTGCAAGAATTAATCCTTATGACATTGCCGTCTTGCGATGAAATCGCAGGACGTCTTTACACTTGTTAAATGTAAAAACCCATTGATCTCATCTTAACTTTTTATCTTTTGGCTATTTTCCTTTGTATAACTTTCGTCACGCGACAATATGACAGGCCTAAATGTTCTTGCGATCATAAAGCCCCATGACATTGTCGTCTTTAGACACTTATCATCTCCCTAATGGAGGGTGCCGCCCTTATCTTCCCCCTGGTTTCCCCTTCAAGGAAGGCACATCGGCCATACAAGACTAGCTCCTCCCATCCATATTTGCCAACAACCAGCTGTTTTCGCAGCCTCTTGTCCTTTATGCCTATATGGCTTTTAGTTACAAGACTGCACCCTAAGTGGGGTTTTCTTCAGGCCAAGTGCATCATAGCCAAGACTTACCAAGAATGGCCAGGGTAGTTTCGTATGCCTAGGGCACCCTTGGCTCAACCGTGTACCTCGGCGCCTTGGTCATACTTTGCACTTCTTAGAAGAGGTCCTTAGTCGTCCAATCAGGGTATAACCTTATATAATTGGAAATCCAAGATCCCTCTCATGGATAGGTTTTCTTTAACCCCAACATCTGCATAACTCAGGTTCCAGCAGCGGTATAACCTTTTCACCGAGTCATGTCAAGAGATACCCCCTTATATGAAGCACTATTAGGTCTTACATTTGCCTCTTGCGAAATTGTATTCGCGAACTAAGGTGCACGCCATAAAGGTTCGTCCCATTCTATTAATATCTGCGAAATTTTATTCGCGTTTCTCACGAGCATTGTAACTCTGATAAAATTTCATTTCTTTGATTTTCTTGTAAAATTTTGCAATTCTTTCAAACAGAGTACTTTTTTCAATTGCATTTTCTTTAAACAAATTCTGCGTAAGTTCCTTTAAATTTCATCATTTTACCTTTTCTACTTACTATCTTTTGGTTCTGCTTTTCTGTAACGTTTTGCTGTTTTTTCTTTATCTGCGAGCTGCTCGCCATTATCTTCCTCTCGCTGCTCTATTGAATCAATCATCAATTTTTCACATCTCTGTCGTTGCTTGATGTTGTACTTCCGATTTCTCTTCTTCTCAGCTCTTTCCTCGCAAGATTTTATATCAATCTCATAACACTTCTTGCTTTCTCCCTAATCTCCCTTAATAAATCCAACACCATTAGGATGAGGAAATTTAATACACTGGTGGAAAGTAGATGCTACACCTAATATCCCATGTAGCCAAGGTCGACCAATCAGGGCATTGTACGGTGATTCAATGTCGATAACACATAACAAGATCTTGGAAGTTATCCCTTTCAATGGAATCCGCATTTCAATTTCCCCTTTGGGTTTATTGGAAGTACCATTAAAACCATAGATTTTATATGTTGATGGAATTAGATCTTCGTCTCTTCCACCCAATGTCTTATAGGTATGATAAAATAATATGTCAACGGAGCCGCCTGTGTCTATCAGAACTCTATTGATAGCCCAAGAATCTTCATTTTCATCATCATTTCCTTCATCTTCTTCTTCTATTTGCTTTGGATTTATCTCTAATCTTACCACCAATGGAGTATCATGCTGCTCGCCAGGTTCTGGTACTTCTTGTGCACTGAAAGATATAATTTGTTTCTGCCATTCTTCTAATGGCGAGGCTCTCGTGATATTTATTATCTCTCTTCCATCCGTGTCTCTCGCGAAGACTCTGCTTAGAACATTATCATGGAAATCCTCTATTGTTCTGTGTGAATGTACAATGGAATTACAAAACAAATTCTTTGCTTTAGCCCCAACTTCTATTACGAATGATTCTGCTCCTTTTACCCTGCGAATTTCTGGTGCTGGAGGCAATCGTTGAGATTGTGGTTGTCCTACTAAAAAGTGGTTTAGCTTTCCTTGGTCAATCATCCTTAAAATTATTCTCTTTACATTTCTGCAATCATTTACTGTGTGACCATGAAAGTGATGGTAAGGACAAAATTCTTGACTACGATTATTAGGATGTGGTTCTTTTCCCATATTCCATGGAGATGGTATATTTTCCATCAAAATGATAGCTTCCCATATTTTTTCTATACTAGCATTTAGAGGAGGCATCTTAATTTCTTCCCATATTATCCTCTGATTTCCTTGGCTTCTGAAATTTGTTTGCCTATGTCCACCATAAGTTTCTTGCGGGTGATCAAGCCTTTGAATCTTATTATTCCCACCGCGATTGTAATAATTCTTCTCCCTTTCATATTCTTCTTGATCTCGACTGCCCATTGCTACCAATTTCTGTTGGTTATCAGTCTCCACTTTCTCTTGTTGTGCTTGCGATCTGCTCACCACATTGTTAATCATTTTAGGAAGTAAACTCCCATTTGCTGCTACTGAATTGGTGTTCGCGATGGGATATGATTCCATCTCATTTTGTTTCTCCTCCAAAGCAATGTATTCTTCTTGTAGTTCTCGTAGCTCAGTCATAGTGATTGTATTCTTGACTCTGAAAATTTGTATGTATAGTAGATTGGTCGCGAACATTGCATTGATAAAAGACAAGATAAGATATCTCTCGTCAACTCTTCCTTCCATCTCAATGTACATTGTCTTCCATCTGATGGTTAAATGTTTCAGACTCTCGTCAACCCTCTGTTTTAATCCAAACACATCTTCAATACCTGGCCGCGATGAATTGTTGCTTATACATGCTCCCAGAAATGTAGCTTGTAAATGATCAAAAGAAGTTATAGTATTTTTTGGCAATCCCTCAAACCATTTTAGCGCCTCGCCAGTTAAGCTAGATTCAAAATACTTGCATAATACAGCATCATGATTCTCCCATTGCAGCATACACCTAACATAAGCCTTAACATGTTGTACAACACATGTGGTTCCATCAAAAATGTTGGTTAATGCTGGTAAGTTACACTTTGGGGGTATTCCTCTTAATTGTACTTCTTGAGTGAATGGAGTTCTTATAGCTTCTTCAATAGCTTCATCAAGTTGCCTTCTACCTCCTTCTTTTCGGTTATTTATTATTCCCCTCATCTTTGCTAACTCTCTTAAAATTTGCTCATTCGCAGCTGAATTTGGTTCCATTGGTCTTTTCAATGCTGCTTCCCTTATTCTGCGTTCATGTACTTCTTATCTTGCGAGATTTTGTATATCTTCATCTACATCCATATTTCTTCTTCTGCGATCTTATGCTTCAGCTTCTTCTTGCCATCGCAGCTGATTATACTGTCTATTTTCTTCTCTGCGAATTTCTTCATTTCTCATCATTTCTCTTCGCTGTCTTTCTATTCTCCTTTTTATTCTATCATACTCTTCCTTAATATTATTATTATGGCGATTTTGCGTCCGTCTTCTTTCTCGATTTTCATGGTTATTTTGTCGTAATGCCTCTTGAAATTCTTGTTCTTCTACTTCTGCTCTCAATCTTTCTCTCTCGCAAGCTAGTCATGCTTGTTCAGCATACTGTCTCTCAATTTCTTCCTCAATTATTCTTCGATTCCTCTGGATCTCTCTCCCATGTAATATCCTCCTACCTTCTTCTGGATTATCTTCATCATTTTGGTTGTCTCTTCCCTCTTGATTTCTGTTGTTAAGTCTATTATCCAAATTTTCACCACGCGGATCATGGAGATCTTCTACTACCTCTTCTTCTCTATGACGTTGCTCTTCATTTAGATTTTGCATTTTCTCTAGCATTTCTTACTGGGGAATTTGGCCTTAATTATTCCCTTACTGATCTTGAATTCGATCTAACAGTACTTCTTGATCTTCTATTTTGTAATCTCAAATTCTCCATTCTCAACTCGTGATTTTGTCTTGTTAAATTTGCACGCTCTTCCGCCTCTAATCTTCTTTCCTCTTGTATTCTTTGTCTTGGATCATTTGCTGTCTCATTTTCATCTCCTCCATGAATTAATCCTTCAACTATTCCTTGATTTATTTCTTCTCTTCTTCCATCTCTTAATTTTTGATCTTCTACATCTTCCATCGAATCCGATCTCCAAGTATGCACACTCACTCTGTCATAATCCACATTTCTATTTTGTATCGGTGTTTGTTGATTAGGTTGTGGGATTTGATCTTCTCCTTCAGTCCTTGTTCTATTTCTTCTTGTTCTTATCCTTGAAGAATCTCCTAATTCATTTGTTTCTTCTCCTGTAAGTCTTTTACTCCTCCTTACAGTTGTTGGTGGTTCTGATGTATTTCTTCTTCTTCTAGCCATTTCTTCAATTCTAACAATTTCTTCAAATCTTAAAATTGTAATTAGATATTTTTTAGCTTGATTCTCCCTGTTTCGGGCGCCAAAATGTAGTTGCAGGATTTCCCACACTACACCCTTGCTAAGATTTTGCTTTAATCAACTCATAATTGAAGATGAAAAACGACACTTTATTATTTTGGTTTCAGAAATGTTTACAGAAATGGAAGAATTCAAGATTACAACTATTCTCTTGAAGTTTATCTCTCCTCAAGACTTTCTTAACTCTCAAAAATACATCATCCCTTTCTGGACACATTGAGTCTATATTTATAGGGTAGTTACATAGTGGATGACACCTAAGTTTTCCTCTTATTTTGGGTTGATTCTGCGATTGTACCGCGATAGTTACAATGTTAAATTTCGCAAGTTTTGTAACCATCGCAGAACAAATATGCTTTTCTCAAGTTTTCTTCAGTCGTCAGGTATTACGTCACTCTTTTGAAGGCTTTCGTGACACTCGTGAAGTGTTGTATAAAATATTGAGGTGATGCTCGCTGAGAAGTGTTGTTAATCTCGCAGAAAATAGATGTAGCGATATTCTGGTCCTACAGAACAAGAGGAGCAGGAATTATTACACAAAGTATGCAGGAATCATTCTTACAAGACGCAAGGGAGGCACTCTGGGCACAAGTCAATTGGTTCCAAGGTCTTCTGTAAAAAATATTTTTTTATTAATAATGGGGCTGGCATACTCTACATCACGACTACACGCAACCAGGAGACTTACGCCCAACCTGATAGACGCGTCCAACAACCAAAACAAGGAGCAAACCCTAAAAAACTAGGTTTTCATGAAGGGACATGCCAATCACCGTCACGCACCTGCCTTGCATAGTGAGAAGGGGCGGTCAATGATATTATGGTGTTCATGCCTAGGTGCCACGACAAGCCATGGAAAAAATACCTAGGATTCACGCCAATATTTCTACAGGGTTGTGAAAAGGAGCGCATACACCAACAAAAAAAAGGGAGAGGGAAAAGCAAAAGAAAAGTGTTTGAAGAAATACCTAGGTTTTGCTCGTCTGCTCCTCTCTAATATTGTCGCGCGGCTGGGAATAATGGATAAGTGTAAAGAGGGGAATCCGGTCCTCCTTTTATATGGACATGATATGTGGGAGTTTGAGCGAAGAGGGGATTTTCTATTTTGAGCCAAGAAGGGAAAAGATGAAACCGGTCCCGCGCCGAAGAACGCCCATGCCATTGCCGTGGATCCCCTTCCTGCTAAGGTCGCATCGTGCCAGACTGTGCCTCGCCTTGCCATGGTCCAAACCGCGCCTCGCCTTGCCATGGTCCAAACCGTGCCTCACCTTGCCACGGCCCAGGCCAAGCCACCCCTTTATGCTCCACCATACCACTTTCGTGCCCAAGACCACGCCTCCTCTCGGCCCTTTCAAAGCTACCCACCTGATCCACCTTCCGAGACCGCGCCCCCTTTGTCGTGCCCACCAACATGGAAAAACAAAACTCGCCCTACCACTTAAAAGGTTAGTCGGACTCTCCTGACCATCTTTGCATTGATTTACGTTGTCTGTCACCATCATATGCTTACCCCGCAACAAGGCACCTGTTCCTAGCTAAGCAGGGGACTTAATGTTGATGGTGGTCTTTAGTTTAGGGTTAAAAACGTAAAACGCTAAACCCTAGCAGACATTTAAAACAAGCATTTACTAGGGGCATTAATAAAAGCTATTAATATGTCCCTAATAATTACCAGGGTATATTTTTTCAAATTAGGGTTACGGCAAACCAAACCCTAATTCCCTCGCGTGCCAATGGCAAATTATGCCATCCACGCCTAGCCCAAGCTAGCCGCACCATGCCAATCACACCGTGCCATGGCCCTAGCTATGCTAGCCGCATCTCGTGTGCCAATGGAAAATCATGCCAGCCACAGCCTACCGCGCCAAAGCATGGCAACCATGCTAGCCGCACCCCGCGTGCGAATGGAAAATCATGCCTGCCACGCCTAGCCCAAGCTAGCCGCGCCATGCCAATCGCACCGTGCCATGGCCCTAGCTATGCTAGCCGCATCTCGTGTGCCAATGGCAAATCATGCCAGCCATACCCTACCGCGCCAAAGCATGCCATCCATGCTAGCCGCACCCCGCGTTCCAATGGAAAATCATGCCAGCCACGCCTAGCCCAAGCTAGCCGCGTTATGCCAATCGCACCGTGCCATGGCCCTAGCTATGCTAGCCGCATCTCATGTGCCAATGGAAAATCATGCCAGCCATACCCTACCACGCCAAAGCATGCCAACCATGATAGACGCACCCCGCATGCCAATGACGAATCATGCCAGCCATGCCTCGCCCAAGCTAGCCACGCCATGCCAATCGCACCATGTCATGACCCTAGCTATGCTAGCTGCATCTCGTGTGCCAATGGAAAATCATGCCAGCCACTCCTTACCGTGCCAAAGCATGCCAACCATGCTAGCCGCACCCCGCGTGCCAATGGAAAATCATGCCAGCCACGCCTAGGCCAAGCTATCCGCATCTCGTGTGCCAATGGAAAATCATGCCAGCCACACCCTACCGCGCCAAAGCATGCCAACCATGCTAGCCGCACCCCGCGTGTCAATGGAAAATCATGCCAGCCATGCATAGCCCAAGCTAGCCGCGTCATTCCAATTGCACCATGCCATGGCCCTAGCTATGCTAGCCGCACCCCGCGTGCCAATGGAAAATCATGCCATCCATGCCTAGCCCAAGCTAGCCGCACCATGCCAATATCATCATGCCATGGCCCTAGCCATGCTATCCATGTCTTGTGTGCCAATGGCAAATCATGCCAGCCACACCTAGCCTGAGCTAGTCGCACTATGCCTTGGCCCTAGCCACGGAAAACCTTTGGCCCCATATGCCAAACCACACCAAAGCATGCCATTCTGCGCCAAGGCATGCCATGATAGCCTGGCCATGCCGCCGTCCCTCATGAAATCTTCTGGAGTTTTGCTTTCCGGATGTTTTGCCCTCCCGAACGAGTTCAAAACCTAAATCTCCCCACGTAAGGAGATAGAAAAGTCTTTTCCGGTAGATTTGAGGGGCGGACCATCAAAATCCGAGTTCGTACTAGAATTCTGTAGCGGTTCTAGTGAAGGGAACCAATTAGGGTTCCTAAACCAAATTGAAGCCAGGCGCCCATCAACGGTTGCCCTTCAATCCCAGGAGCAAATCCTGGCCGTATAAAGTCCCCTCATGACTTTAGCCCTAGCTTGGTCACGTACCTAGCCAAGCTAGCCGCGCCATGCCTCGCCATGGCCCCTCATGCCGCACCACCATATTGGCCTTCCCCAAGCGGCTACCAAATTGAAGCCAGACACCCATCCACGGTTTCCCTTCAATCCCAGGAGTAAATCTTGGCCGTAAAAAGTCTCCTCATGACTTTAGCCCTAGCTTGGTCACGTACCTAGCCAAGCTAGCCGCGCCATGCCTCTCCATGGCCCCTCATGCCGTGCCACCATACTGGCCTTCCCCATGCGTCTACCAAATTGAAGCCAGGCGCCCATCAACGGTTGCCCTTTAATCCTAGGAGCAAATCTTGGCCGTCTAAAAGTTCCCTCACGACCTTAGACCCGAAACCATAGCTTGGTCGCGCACCTAGTCCAGGCTAGTCACACCATGCGCCCATGGCAAACCCTTGGATCCTCACACCAAGTATAAAGACACCCTAGCCGTGCCACCCTGTTGGACCTCACTACACGGCTACCAAAACAAAGGCGTGCAACGATCAACAGTTGCCCCTCCTCCCAATATGCAACATCTCAACCGTCGAAGGTCACCTGGATAGAAAGTTCCCCAAGCTCGACTTGCCAAGCCACAACAACGTTTTACATGTTTTCCAAAAAAAAATTCGAGATATCAACACAAATAGGGGGATTCTCTTTGGGTATTGGTTTGGTGGTCTACAGTGTGCGGCGTACACTACACCCCTCATAAGGAAGTTTCATAAGGGTGATGCGCCTAGTAAATATGGGAGTTATGTGGGAAACATTCATGGGACATAAAGACGTGAGTTAACAAACTTTATGGACATCAATTACATAATGTTAATAGTTTCATGAAAATTAATTTCATGCGTTAGCCACTTTATGAGACATCAAATCCATGCATACGGTTACCACCTCCTCCCATTTACTCCTCACTCCTTAATGAGACCAGAGTACGTTTCTACTACAACTTGTATAAATAAATCTCACTTATTTCCATTCGACAACAAGTTCATTCGGACAAGAGAACACTCAGAATACTTACCTGCTAGCTCCCCTCGTGAGATCTCGTACTTTTCTGAAAACAAGTTGTAGAAACCCAATTGCTCTTACAGAATAAACTATTCTGGTCTCACACTCTCCTTTCTTCCCTCCCCAAAACCAACCCATTCTCCTCCTCTTTGTGACCGAAGCAAGTCTGGAACGACCATTTCTTGGTTTAGGCCGGACTTGTACAGATTTATCTCTCGAACCTAAAAGTGCTCAACGTGCAGCACATTTGTTTAGGGTTTAAACCAGTTTCTCACTCACCTACCGAATTTACTGAAATCGGCAGAAGCTATTTTCACCCATAAACACCTTGTTAAGTCGCCAAGTGACTCTAGTGGTGAGTGTTCCACTCACCCCATCACTACATAATTGTAGTAATGAGTGCAACCTCAATATTTTAGCTTGAGAAAATGAGGCTTGCACAAAAACTCATCAAAATACTCTTTGCGGTGACAAGGTTACTCAAGTCGACTTGAACATTTATGATAATTACGTTTGCTAATTTTATGTGAATCACCTTATGATAATCCCATAGAGATATCGGTATATGTGATTTTATTGAGACATCTCCAAAATCAAGAATACATATCTGTGTTCTATCACCCATCTATAAGTCCGTAATTTTTGAACCATTAATTCTTATGCTCTAAACTTTGTTAATTTGAGCGAAAAAAATGTTTCAATCTTATATTGACATAACTATGATTTTTATGAGGACAAGTAACTAATAATTAGTATAATTAAACATATAGGTCGTCAAGTTTCGTGTATTATATGGCTCACGGATGGCATACAAAACCGCACTAGTTCACGAACCTCCTTAAGGACGGTCATTTTTCTTATTTAGGGTTACCTCAATATTCTCTTCTTCTTGAAGAAATACGTCAATGGCTCATGTAACTAGAGGCATCTCCAAAAGGATGCAGTAGAAGCTGTTAACGTCTTTCTGTGTGAAGGATTCAAAACATCAAGGATCAGAAAGAAAAAGTCGCCTGGAGATGGAAAAGGTTCTTCCTCAACTTTTCTTTTATTTATATACCATCAAGATAATAATTTCAGGACTACGATGAAGAACTTTGTATCCCGAAGGAATGATTTAAAATTTCGAATCAATCACTCATTCGATGAGATAACTTATTATGAAAGCATGTTGGATTTGTCAAAGACCACTCTCTGTAAGTTGAAGGAAGACCTTTTTGAGTTAACTGTTATCTCCGAAGACGTGGATAAACTGAATGATCTCATCATCAATGAGGTTTTCAAAAATAAGAAGGAATTCTCTGCTCAGGCTATTATAAAAAACCAGATGCGTTACTATGAGACTTCTTGTGCAAATTTATTCTTGTGTTCAAGAAGGATTACTAGGGTTTTGTATAGCACAATTGTGATTACACAAGCTATTTCCAACGATTTTCATCTTGCATGTTTTGAGATTTATCTATTTAAATTCTAGAGTTTTTGGAAGATGAACTTACAATATTTAATCATTATTGGTTTAACATATTGCAAAGTATTATGAGATATATGTGTCCTTTACTTCTTGTGAATTGAGCTGATATCTCATATATGTTCAAAAGTTAAATCTATTAATTTTTATGAACTAAAAATAGAAAAAACTTTGTGAGAATTTTTCGCAGTATTGATCTACTCGTGATCACACTTTTGTGTAAGTACTACAGTATCCACTCTGTAAGATCTTCTTATGTTAAGTCATACCAGTTGAATTATCTCTTTATTAGTAACCGACATTGAGATTAATTTATATCGATGTTAAGGATACAAATCCATGTGATTTGTTAATGTTCGACAAAGACTTTATTTTTCATTAAAGTAAGGTCACTCATGTTGTTCTCTTGGGAATGACATCAAATGGGTGAGAGCTCTTGATAGACGTATTTATGTGTCTATTTTGATCTCAATTTCATATATTGTTAGCACTCATTTCTGTACTTATTTTGGCATTTTGTGTCTTTGTAGGTGTTTTTGGAGAAATAAGCTTTTGCGACGAATTTGGCTCGAAAGTGGTTTTTGCGCTCCTGGGAGAAAATTACTAAAAGCACCCAGAAGATGTGTTAAAGGCACCCCGGAAATACGTTGGAGACACCCTAGAAAAATCAGTAAAGGCACATAAGAAGAATTGCTAAAGGCGCCCCACAGTTGGATAAGGGGCATCCCTTTTTCAGGGCAACTACTATTGACAGACCCGTAAAGGATAGGGGGAGGTCACCTTTTTTTTTTTGAAATCCAAATTTTGGCGGGAAATCAAGGGCAGTCACTGGCAGATTTGGATTTGAGTTTTGGAGCTG
Source organism: Papaver bracteatum (assembly GCA_023529315.1). Lineage (NCBI taxonomy): Eukaryota > Viridiplantae > Streptophyta > Magnoliopsida > Ranunculales > Papaveraceae > Papaver > Papaver bracteatum. The sequence goes on along the minus strand of JAJJWX010005032.1, from coordinate 222,344 downwards.
TTGTGGAGAGATTCAATCACCGAGTAGGATTTCTTTAGGCATATTAATGCTAAACAGGCCCAGTATAAGCCGTTACTTCAACTAAATTTGGCTAGATATCGATTGGAAGCAAAACAGGGAAGAAAAGTATTTATGGAAACAGGGAAGGTTTGGATCGATTTTAATGGAAATTCTATCGGAGATTTTCATGGGAATTATGTGGTAATAACTTGTTTGGATGAAACAGGGGTGGTAAGGAAGTTCGTTACGTAAAAAAGGAAGATTGTATGTAATCTCGATCAAACAGGGAAAGTGAGTATCTCTCGGTTTTTCTTGGTAGATAAACAAGGAAGTTGCGGAAGAAACAGGGAGTAGAATATTTTCTATTAGATTTGTTTCTATCCTAAGAAGAGTTTTTAACAACTACGATTCAATCAATGACGTGTAAGGAAGATTTACAGGGAAGAAAAATCCGTGACTTGCCAGGGAGGAAAAGTGGAAGATTTCTCGCGATATATTGGTTGTTGTGTATAAATAAGAAAGGAGAAGACCAACACAGGGGATAGTCGAGAGTTTGGGGGAGGTTTAGTGCAACAGAAATCACTACAGAGCGATTCTGCAGTAGCAGCAAAGAAGAGGAAGAAGAAGAGTTGCAGACGACACATCAGAAGTGTCGTTCTCAAGAACACGAAGAACAGACTCGCGGAGGCAGACTTATTTTAACATCTCAAAAGAAGTATCGGTGTTTAATACATCTTTTCTCTGTAACAGTTCAACACCCGTTGTAAAAGCTGTTTGTAACGACACCCCAGCGTTGCAAACTGCCTGCTTTATTAGTTTTCTCTTGTTTTTTACCTATTTGAGCTATGAACAACTATTTTGAGCACGTGAATAATATGAGGAGCTAAACCCCAACACTAGGATGACGGAGGAAGCCATATTTCATACGTGTGGTAATTATATTTTAATTCTTTTATGACTTTTGCATGGATTATTAATTGTTTTTTGGTTTTTATTGAATGGTTGTGATTTCAATTGATGGGTTATACTTAGGTTAAGCCTTTTGATATCCCATGCCTTAGATTTACAGTCATTTCTTTTTAAAAATCTACCTTGGAAAAGAAACAGAGTCAATATTCTATTTGAGCTATAATTTTCTATAATAAATATATGAACCGCATGAGTTTATGGTGGAATCCGAAATCCTAGTATCTCTCGTTATCGTGAAAATCTTGTGAATATATTTTGTTTATTTTGTTTTTAAATCTTAAACCAATCTCATCAAGTCCGAGAATCAAACCCTTTACTTACTACTTGTAAAACTACATCAGTTTTTGGCGCCGTCGACGCGGACTTGTATTTAGGTTTAGGTTTTAGGTTTTTCATTTTTTTATTATTATTTTAGATATTTTGTTCTATTTTACGTCTTTGGTATTTTTGTTTTTGTTGTGCAGGATTTACTCAAAGTTAAAAGTGGAAAGTCAAATTTGCCAAAAAAGAGAGAAAACCGAAGATATTATTTTTTGACTTTTATTTTAGTAATTTCTTTATTTCTTATTTTGGACTTGTAATTTTCTTTTATTTGTTTGTGTTTAATTTTAGTATTTTATTTATAAAAAAAAAAAAAACAAGCACACACCAATTGCATTTTCATCCGGCACCGATTTTAGGAAAACACGTGGTTTAGTACGGTGAACCCTCTGGGCGTTATCATCCGAAACCCCACAAACCTCAGCCCAGTACCTCTGACCAGTATTTGACTGTAGGTATATTTTGTTGTAGGTATCCCAAACTTACCTAAATTAGTTAGCCCAGCATTTGCATGTGCACATTTTGTTGAATTCTTGTATGCCAGAATGTAAGAGAGACGCTCTAGGACGGTTTATGCGTGAAAAACCTAGAAGTGATATTTTAGGAAACAAGAATCTTGACTAACTTAATCTAGAAAGTTCTATTTTTGGGCGTTCTTCTCATGGTAAGGAAAATATCCTTAATACTTCTATTTTTGCCAAAATGGTTAAGGAAAATGATGATGAGGTCCCGGTAAAAACCCTTAGGGATCGTTTGAACCCGTCTAAAGTATTGCATGAGCCAGGTGTAGTTCTACCAACTTCTACGGTCCAGTTTGATATTATACCTGAGACTATTGGCATGCTTCGTAAGTTTAGGGGATTAGAGAATGAGAACCAGTATACCCACATAAGAGACTTTGAAATGATTTGTGACACAATGAACTATCCAAATGTCTCCAAATATGTGCTTAGGTTACGATTGTTTCACTTCTCTCTCTATGAGAAAGCCAAAGAGTGGTATCATTTTATTCCTTCTAAAACAATTACCACCTGGGATGGTCTTGTAGAGGCATTTGTTAAGAAATTTTACCCACACCATAAGACTGCAGCTGTTCGATAGTCTATCCAAACCTTTAAGCATAAATTAGATGAAAAACTTCATGATTATGTTGAAAGGTTTAGTGAATTGTTATACTAGTTTCCACATCACGGCTTTGAAAAAGCCCACATAGCCCAAATTTTATATGAGGGCCTTGATAGTGAAACCTGTATACAGGTAGAAACAATTAGGGGTGGAGAATTTACCCATCAAGACCCAGATGATTGTTTTGATGAGTTCATCGAGTTAGCTGAGAAAAATAGGCAATGGGATTCAATGAGAGAACCAGAAATACCTAGAAATCCTATCCATAGGATCGATAGAGTTGATTATGGGTCAGATATTCTTAGGCGTCTAGAAGCGTTAGAAATAAATCAAGGTTCACACCATGCTAGATATGAAGAGCAAGCCAATGCTCTTTATAACAACTCTAGGTTTGAAAACCGTCAGAGATTTGATCCATATTCAGATACCTATAACCCTGGTTGGAGGAGCCACCCTAATTTTTCTTGGTCTAAGGGTCGGAGTCAAAGTCAGTCTAGTATTTCCCAGGCTCTCCCAAGTTTTGGGTATACTAAGAACCATTTAGGGCCAGATCAGTACCAGAACCTATCGGATAAGAAGATCATGAGTTTAGAAGAGTCTCTCACCATCTTATCTCATAACACTGCAGAGTTTAAGCAAACGGTTGAGAAAGGTTTACAGGAAAACTCTCAAGCTATTTCAGAGCTAAAAAATCAGGTTAGTATAATTGTAGAATTTTTTAGCGAAAAAGAAAAGAAAAAGTCACCCGATCAACCATTACCCAATACTAGAGCAATTCATGAAGTATCCTCTAGAGAGAAAGAGTTCAATCATGTGAATTCTGTAACAACCCTTAGGAGTGGTAAAACGGTAGACAATAAGGTAGTCATGCCTAATAGTGGACATAATGTAGATCCACCTTCTAGTTCCCATTCTAGTTCCCAAGATGAGCCCCAGAAGTAGCCACTAGCTGAAGAGACTGATAAAATTTCTAGTGATGCCCACGTGGTTCCCGATAGGTCTTATTTCGTTCCTAGAGCCCCGTACCCACAGTTATTAGATCCAACAAAGAGAGAGTCGACTTTTAACAAAATAATGGAGATTTTTAAGCAGGTAAATATTAACATCCCTTTACTAGAAGCAATTAGGCAAATGCTTGCGTATGCCAAATTTCTTAAGGATCTTTGTACTCGAAAGCGTAAGATTAATGTCCATAAAAAAGCCTTTTTAGCTGGTCAGGTAAGTTCAATCCTTCTGAACCAAACAGCTCCTAAGTATAAAGACCCTAGATGCCCCACCATATCTTGTACGATTGGTAATCACATGGTTGATAAAGCATTACTTGACTTAGGAGCCAGTGTTAACTTACTCTCGTACCATGTATACACCCAGCTAGGTCTTGGTGAGTTGAAACCGACTAAAATGACCCTACAGTTAGCTGATAGGTCTGTCAAAGTACCTCGTGGTGTAATAGAGGATGTATTGATTGAGGTTGATAAATTTATTTATCCTGTGGATTTCGTTGTTCTAGACACTCAACCTGTTCAGGATCCTAGTGCTCAAATACCGGTGATTTTAGGTCGCCCATTTTTAGCCACATCTAATGTTATCATCAACTGTAGGACCGGGCTTATGAACATATCCTTTGGTAATATGATCACTGAACTAAATGTATTCAATGTTACTATACAACCTTCTGAATTAGAGGAAGTGAATATGATTAGCACTTTATTTCAGGATATAGTTCAGGATAATTGGGACGACACTTTATTGGATGATTCTTTGGATGAATTTGATGAGATTCTCTTAAGTCAGATAGGTGACCAAAATGTTGAAATACAAGAATCTCTTGAGTACTTTAAAGACTCTACAGACCCTGAAATTCAAGCCATAGTGCTAGGCCTTACGGAGAGTAATGTTGACCCTAAGATTGGGGGTAATGATCTAGAAGAATCTCTTGAGTATTTTAAAGACTCCGAGGATCTGGAAATTCAAGCAATAGTTAGAGGTTTGTCCGAGAATACTGACTACCCTAAGTTTGGGGGTAGTGATGGTCAAGTATCCTATTAAAAGTCCTTAACTTGGGACTCGGGCCTAGTGTACATGAGGTATTACTTGAATCACTTCCGACTCCACAACCTGATACTGTCCAGGAGGAAATCCAACTATTAGAGACATGTTGTTCGGATAAATCTATTTATCAAGACACCCATATGAAGCCCAAGTAGGCGCCTCAAATAAATCCAGTTGTCTTGGAAGAATTTTTAAATCAGGTTGTGCTATATCTGCTTATTTATCTAATCCGATGCATTTGTCTTATAATTGTGGAAGTTTTATTTGGTTTTGTTGATCCACAGTTGTTCCGGCTATTGATATATGATTCGAGGTGATTAATTCTTACTTATGTCTGGCTGAAGACATTAAACTTATCACTTCTAGGGAGGTAACCCATGCTCATGCAACACGGTAATATCTTTCCTTATCTCTTTTGCTTCAAATGGTAACAGTTTCTCATTATTCATGCTTTTAATTTCATCTTTAGAACATTGAGGACAATGTTAGATTTAAGTTTGGGGGTATGGGAGAAACTTTTTAGTTGCAATTAATAAACTCCAGAGCCTACAAATTTATGCTTATTAAGGATGGCACTAACCAATCTAAGTGGATGGAAGCATTTTGGTTGTAGGAGTTGAGGAACCAATCTGAGTAGATGGAAACATCTATAAGAGTCTATTCATAAAAGCACAGAGCTCAGGTGTTAGAAATAACATGTTAGTTTTGCATATCTCGTTGAGTCCTTTTCACTTCTATTTTTATTTTGTTTTCTTTAAAATATGTTTCTCTAAGTGATTAGGTGGGGCTCACTATTCAAGTTGTTACCACTGCAAGGATGAAATAGAGTGATTGAGTTACTAAGAAAATAAAAAAAGACTAGACCAATCAGACCAAATGGAATAATTCTCAAAAATAAAAAATAATTAACACTTGGGAATAGCAACATGTGTGTGTTCTCCCTGTCTCCGTCGCCTAAACAAGCGTGGAACGCAAGATCCACAGGAATTACCATGTAATCTGCTGACAAGAAGCATGCGTTTGGATCCGCAAGATCTAATCATGCAGTTGAAAAAAAAAGTTAATTGTTGAAGTTCAATGAATAAATTGACCGCTGGTACCCTTGTATATGCCAGCTGAGTTGATCTAGAATTAAGATTATCAAACACTGGTTCCCTTGTATATGCAAGTTATGTTGATATTAGTCAGACCAGTATCTCAGTCCATTAGGATAGGTTCATTTTGGCAGTGGCCTTCAGACAGATATGAGAAACACCGTTCACCTAGACAACATCAAAACCATCTATGTTTTTCTTTATATCCATCTTCTTAATCTATCCACGTGATTTGTTGACTCCGAATATTGATGTCCATAGTGAAACTATCTGAGTAGAGCTCTGTCACTTATATATGAATTTTAGTATACTTGAGTGCAAAATCATGTACAACAATTGGAATTTCGCATCAGGGTACTTCCTCTTGTAATCAATAAGTATACCAACCAAGGAGATTCTTTAGTGCCTTCCAAGGTTTTGTGTAGATAGCTAGGGTCTGGAGTGTAAAGGTTTTGTGTAGATATCTCTTGTAAGCCCTCCCGAGACTATAACTCGACCACTAGGGCCACCTAGGGGTTTAAAGGCATATTGCATACGCTAAATGCAATCGACGATGCCTGCGACAGTGAGTTAGGATTTTATTTTAGATTTGCTCGGTACTAGCAAATAATGAGTTTAGGGGTATTTGATAGACGTATTTATGTGTCTATTTTGATCTCAATTTCATATATTGTTAGTACCCATTTCTGTACTTATTTTGGCATTTTGTGTCTTTGTAGGTGTTTTTGGAGAAATAAGCTTTTGCGACGAATTTGGCTTGAAAAGTGGTTTTTGCGCTCCTGAGAGAAAATTACTAAAAGCACCCAGAAGATGTGTTAAAGGCACCCCGGAAATACGTTGGAGACACCCTAGAAAAATCACTAAAGGCACATAAGAAGAATTGATAAAGGCACCCCACAGTTGGATAAGGGGCATCCCTTTTTTCAGGGCAACTACTATTGACAGACCCGTAAAGGATATGGGGAGGTCATCTTCTTTGTTTGAAATCCAAATTTTGGCGGGAAATCAAGGGAAGTCACTGGCAGATTTGGATTTGAGTTTTGGAGATGTTGTGGAGAGATTCAATCACCAAGTAGGATTTCTTTAGGCCTGTTAATGCTAAACAGGTCCAGTATAAGCCGTTACTTCAACTAAATTTGGCTAGATATCGATTGGAAGCAAAACAGGGAAGAAAAGTATTTACGGAAAGAGGGAAGGTTTGGATCGATTTTAATGGAAATTCTATCGGAGATTTTCATGGGAATTATGTGGTAATAACTTGTTTGGATGAAACAGGGGTAGTAAGGAAGTTCGTTACGTAAAAAAGGAAGATTGTATGTAATCTCGATCAAACATGGAAAGTGAGTATCTCTTGGTTTTTCTTGGTAGATAAACAAGGAAGTTGCGGAAGAAACAAGAAGTGGAATATTTTCTATTAGATTTGTTTCTATCCTAAGAAGAGTTTTGAACAACTACGATTCAATCAATGACGTGTAAGGAAGATTTACAGGGAAGAAAAATCCGTGACTTGCCAGGGAGGAAAAGTGGAAGATTTCTCGCGATATATTAGTTGTTGTGTATAAATAAGAAAGGAGAAGACCAACACAGGGGATAGTCGAGAGTTTGGGGGAGGTTTAGTGCAACAGAAATCACTACAGAGCGATTCTGCAGTAGCAGCAAAGAAGAGGAAGAAGAAGAGTTTCAGACGACACATCAGAAGTGTCATTCTCAAGAACACGAAGAACAGACTCTCGGAGGCAGACTTATTTTAACAGTTTAAAAGAAGTATCGTTGTTTAATACATCTTTTCTCTATAACAGTTCAACAGCTATTTGGAACGACACTCCAGCGTTGCAAACTGTCTGCTTTATTAGTTTTCTCTTGTTTTTCACCTATTTGAGCTATGAACAACTATTTTGAGCACGTGAATAATATGAGGAGCTAAACCCCAACACTAGGATGACGGAGGAAGCCATATTTCATGCGTGTGTTAATTATGTTTTAATTCTTTTATGACTTTTGCATGGATTATTAATTGTTTGATGGTTTTTATTGAATGGTTGTGATTTCAATTGATGGGTTATACTTAGGTTAAGTCTTTTGATATCCCATGCTTTATATTTATAGTCATTTCTTTTAAAAAATCTACCTTGGCAAAGAAACAGAGTCAATATTCTATTTGATCTATAATTGTCTAGAATAAATATATGAACCACATGAGTTTATGGTGGAATCCGAAATCCTAGTATCTCTCGTTATCGTGACAATCTTGTGAATATATTTTCTTTATTTTGTTTTTAAATCTTAAACCAATCTCATCAAGTCCGAGAATCAAACCCTTTACTTACCACTTGTAAAACTACATCATCTCTTAAATGAACTTGTGCTTGATATCTTTATGGGGTGTATGGATGTGGAATTTAAAGGGGATTCTTGTATCTTGAATATCCTAGATGAGGCACTAAGTATTTTATACTCTGTGAAATCATCTAAATTAAAGTTTATATGTATTACCTTTTAGTCTTGAAATATCTTTTGTTTGAATTTATTACGATCCCATAGTTTTCATACCTTTTCCAATTTTTATTGATAAAAAGGGGATGAACTAATTAGTAGTTTCACACTACATGCATATGGTTTACGGATCATTATGTAAGGGAGACTGAATCAACATATATAGGTTTCACCTATTATGCAAATGATGTAAGCATTAACTAAGGGGGAGAAACATATCACTGTAGTATTACTTCGAAGTTGCGATACAATTGAACTTTGGAAAATATAATAATACTATATTTTTGTATAACTACGATTGAGAATATATGTTTTCAAAGTTTTTATCGTTGCGGATCTTCAACAACAACGATGCTGAGTTGAACACATTCAAAATCTTTGCAAATTGAAGTAACGAAGAATTCAAGGAGTTGAAGAACCAAAGAAATCAAGCATGATGGATTCTGGAGTTTTTAAACAATTATTTTTTGTAATCCATATGTATTTATAGTTACTAAAATTCACAAAGGGGGAGATTGTTAGAGCAATTCTCGATCAAACTCATAAGTGTTGCTATCTCAAGCTTGTTGTCAAATTTAGTTGATCAAAACTATATCTTGATTTTTAGTCTACATTTAGTCAAGTCTCAGATTAGGATAAAAGTGTGTAGTTGAGTACAAGACATCACTGCGTTCTACCGTTTGAAGGCGAAGATCAAACGAAGCTTTTGGAGAACTTCATCAATAAAAGATAAGTGAAGGCCGAACCACCAATTTCTCAAGTTTTTACCTTCCTATCTATGAGACTATGTCGCATGGATAAAGTAGATTTTACATGCACCACGGAAATTTCGAGTCAAGTTACCCCCCAAACTAGGGCACAATACACTATTCTGGATAATCTAATTGGGGAAAAAAGTATCTCACTAGGATTCCTCATGATGATTTTATGAAAGAGGCTATTAGGAGAAATTTATGCCCCTACCAAACCAGAAACAAAAAAAATATCTTCTCTAAAAACATCAGATGTGTGTTCATCAAAGAAAACTGCTGTAACAAAACCAAAAATAAAAATAAAAAGTCTCCTTTAAAAGCTTCACATGTGTCTTCAAATAAGTCTGTTGTTAAACCTAAACCAACAAAGAAAATGGTTGTTGTACCAAAACCAACCACATCATCAATTGTTCTTATTTCTCCTGTTATGAAACGTCGCCGATTTGAGAGTGAAAATGGGAATTTGAAGAGGAAAAAGAAAAGTATGGAGAAGAAGAGGAGGATGAAGAAAATATATTTGGAGAAAAAGCAAGCGCTGGATGCTGATGTTTCATCTGAAAAGAGAAAATTTAGAAAAATAAAAGCACCAAGAAGTAAAAGTAGAAAAAGAATATCTAGTAGAAAAAGAAGAAGAAGAAAAAACACATGTTGTTTCATCTGAAAACAAACAAAAAAAGGTTAAAAAATAAAAGCAATAAGAAGCAAAATAGAAGGAGAAGTACAAATATAAGAAGAAGAAGAAGAAGAAGAAGAAGAAGAAGAAGAAGAAGAAGAAGAAGAAGAGGTTGTTGTTCCTTCCAAAAATAACAACAAGTAATCTTTGATTATTTTTGTATTTTATTTTATTTTCATCTGATTATATGAATAAGTTTGGATTTACCTTTGGCGTTGCTGCAGAGATGACGATGATTGAAGTGAGGAGGATATCATAGTCTTGCTTGAAAGTCTTAAACGAGAGACTCATAAAGGTAGAATCGAAGACATGAATGTGTTTTTTGAGTTAATAAAGGATTCATTTAGTGATAAATTCATGACAGAAAAGAAGACTTATTTCAAATTGCACCTCTAGAAAAGGAAATATCGAGCTTATGTTGCAAAAGGAAGAACAAAGAATTTAACTCCCTAAACTAGGGCACAATACGCTATATTCTGGATGATGTAAATGGGGGAAAAGTTGATCTCACTAAGATTCCTGAGGATGATTTTAGGAAAAAGGATATTAAAATAAAGTTATGCACCTGCCTCTTGTAGGAGATTTAACTAATCATTTTTCTCTTGTTTTTTTTTTGTTTTTGTTTTTTTGAATATCACATATTATATTATGTGTATAAGCAAATGGATCTTTGTTCTAAATTGTCTTTTACTTTGACTTATCCTGAAACTGTAGTTTGTGCTAAATCATATTTGACTATTTACTTATTTGCACTGTAGTTATTCGATTTCCTTGTAAGATTTTTAGGGGTTTGTTCAATTTATAGTAGTTAGGAAACTAAAGAGCTCATGAACAATTAAGTTAGGAGTTCGTTCAGTTTACAGTGCTACAACAGAGAGCAAAATTTCCTACTGAGGAAACCATAGTTGTTCTTTATAGTGGAGAAGAAGAAGAAAAAAAAAATTTAGAGAAAAAGAAAGTGTTGGATGCTGCTATTTCATCTGAAAAAGAAACGGAAAAAGAAGAAAAAGAAGAGCAACAAGAAGTAAAAGTAGAAAAAGAATAAGAAGAAAAAAAGACATGTGGATGTTTCATGTGAAAAAGAAACATAAAAAGTAGAAGAAAAATAAAAGCAACAAGAAGTAAAAGTAGAAAAAGAAGAAAAAAAAACATATGTTGTTTCTTCTAAAAAAGAAAGACAATAAGAAGTAAAAGAAAAAGTATAAAAAGAAGAAGAGGAAGAAGAAGAGAAAGAGGTTGTTGTTCCTTCAAAAAATAACAACGGGTAACCTTTGATTTTATTTTTATTTTATTTTATTTTTATCTCCTTGTATGAATAAGTTTGGATCTACCTTTAGCGTTGTTGCGGAGCTGATGATGATTGGATTGAGGAGGATGTCATAGCGTTGCTTGAAGGTCTCATAAGAGAGACTCATAAAGAAAGAACCAAACACGTGAAGGTGTTTTTTGAGTTACGTGATAAATTCTTGACCGAAAAGAAGGCTTATTACAAACTGCTACTCTTGAAAAGGCAATATCGAGCTTATGCTGCAAAAGGAATAAAAGAAAAGTTAACTCCCCAAACTATAGCACAATATGCTAGTTCAGATGATATAATTTAGCAAAAAGTTGATTTCACTAGGATTCCTCATGATGATTTTATGAAAGAGGCTATTATGAGAAAGTTATTCCCCTACCAAACCAGAAACTAAAATATATCTTCTCTAAAAATACCAGATGTGTCTTCATCAAAGCAATGCTGCTGTAACAAAACCAGAAAAAAAAATGTCTCATGTAAAAGCTTCAAGGTGTCTTCACATAAGTCTGTAGCTAAACCTAAACCAACAAAGGAAACGAATGTTGTACCAAAACCAACCATATCATCAACTGCTCCTCCTCCTCATGTTATGAAACATCACCAATTGGAGAGTCAAAATGGGGATTTGGAGAAGAAAAAAAAAGTGTGGAGAAGAAGAAGAAAGAAAAAAAATACCTTTGGAGAAAAATCAAACGCTAGATGCTAGTGTTTCATCCGAAAGAAAAACGGAAAAAGTAAGAAAAAACATCAACAAGAAGTAGAAAAAGAAGAAGATGAAAAACATGTTGTCGTTCCTTCAACGAATAACAATGGGTAACTTTGATTATTTATTTTATTTTATTTTCTCCTACTTATATGAGTAAGTTTGGATCAACCTTTTTCGTCACTACACGACTGAAGATTATTAGAGTAAGGAGGAAACCTTATAAACTCTCAAGAAGAAGAATACACAGACGTTCGCGGACTAGTTACAAAAAGTTAATGGGTCAGAAACGATCCAAAATAAAGAAATACACCCTATTTTCAGATATCTCATATATTTTCATATCTCGATAGTTAGAAGATTCACTTTAAATTAGAGCACATGAATAAGGTACATTAGTTACTAGGAGTCAAGATATGACATAACATGCACCTATGAAGAAAATAACTTTATTTCTGAGATAAAAAACACAAGATCAGACGGTATCATCCAACGAACTTGAGTATCCCACGAATATCATCCTTGCAACCCTCAAGTTAATTTCAATAATGAATATACCTAGAACTAGGTAACAGAGTGAGACATAATCCCACTACGAAAGTTAAGGTAAGAGTTTGAACTACCTTCTGGGTGTTTGTGTCGTGTATTCCTTAATTATCTTTCTTCGGTTATATCTTATTCCAGAAGAATTAGACATAAACCTTTTTGAATATCCATCAGAAGGATTTTTCAGAGGATTAAGTTTAGGACCTCTTGATATCGGTTCCAAAGGATAAGAATTATGAGAATTCCATCTCATAGACTTAGATTTGCCAAACTTATTCTCATAAACACTAGGAATGTGTACTTTTGTGGCGTATGTATTTGCACCATCAAGAGGGACACGAAACCTGTAGAGATTTCTAGATGAGTGACCTAGGAAACCTCTTTTATGAGAGTTATGGTTTTCTGCAGGAATGAAATCCATTGTAGATGTCGTCGGACAATTTACTCTGTCGACTATAAAAAGAAGTAGATTTTGAAGATCAAAAATCAGTTTCTTTCTAGAAAAACAATGTAGAACATTATGATTTCTTTTCCTCGGAATGAATATGTTTGTGGATAAGAAACATTAGATGAATCCTATTTTAGACTCATAGCCTTTTTGGAAAACTGCAAGTCATGTAAACATTTCTTAGCAAATAATTCCTTTGGAGTGATTTTCTTCATGCTAGGTAATACCACATGAGTATTAGAGATAGGCAGTGAAGATGACTTACTCACTAAAATAGATTTTTCCCTTTTCAAGGATTTGCCACTGTTCCTGGGCTAGTAAAAGAGATGCAACCAGTTTCTCTTTTTCAACATGGAAGTTGTTCAATTTTTGATGAATAAGTCTTGATCAAATGTTCTTCTCTAATTGAGTCTTCTTTAACAGCATATTCAAGCATACTAATGTTTTCGCGTTGTAGAGTAGTTTCTTGGACAAGGTTTTCGATATTGTTAGAAAAATACTCTACGATACTATAGAGTTCTCGTTCTCTATCAAGAGACTTCTCAAGTTCATCAGTGAGCTGAGCATATTTTTCTTCAAGAGATCTGATTTTAGAGACTTGAACATCAATAATCTCAGATTTTTTTTAAATTTTTTTTGGTGAGCTCCATTTCAGATTCTGACATAGTGTCAACTGTCACATTAGAGGGAATGTTATCAGAATCTGATAGAAAAAAAATTCTACCTCGGGATTCAGAAGAAAAAGCTAAGGAGTTATCCTTTGAGGTTAGCCCAAGATATTTGGCATAATAAAAAACTTTGGATGACATCTCTTTGTGCATAAAAGCGAGATAAACTTTTATCCACAGAAATCATATTGTTACAAACACAGACTTATGAGGTCTTAAATTGTTTGCCCGCTATGATACCAATTGAAAAAGCGGGGGTATAACAACCACACCCAATAATTTGTTTGGAAATCTGTATAGACTAACTCCAATATTATTCCGAGAGCACCATCTTATAAAACGAGCTATATCAAGAAAGATATCAAAGAGTTATATCTTTTTTTTTTCCAAATCAATCAGCAAATAAAACAGATAGAAATCTATGAGCCTGATTGATATGAGAAATAATTTGACGGTACCAAAGACCAATCCACAAGTGTCAATCAATTTATATCCAACAAACAAAGGTCGGATTTACCAATTGATTGAATTACGCACAACCTATGATATTTCGATTATATAAGCAAATATAATGCAGAAAATAAATAACACAGACACTGGAAATTTTGATAATGAGGAAACTGCAAATGCATAAAAACCCTAGGTTTGAACACCACACTATATTAAGCCGCTACATACACTAGCTTACTACAAGTTAACTTCGGACTGGAATGTAGTTGAGACCTAACCAAGTCTCACACCAATTAATGTACAATCGTTTTCCTTACGCCTCAAAACCATGCCAAATTGTGCGCACTTGATTCCCTTAGTTGACGTCACCCACAACTAAGAGTTTCTACGACCCAAAGTCGAAGTTTTATAAACAAATCTGTCTCTCGCAGATAAGTCTATTCTGATAGATAAATCTGTCTCCCATAAGAGTACCTATGAAGTTTTGTTCCATCTTATGATAAATTAAGGTGAACAGGAACTAATTGATAATCCAGTCTTATACTCCCGAAGAGAAGCCTAGAAATATCAATCACCTCACAATAACTTAACTATATGATAGTAGAAGAAGTTACTGCGGAACCACAAAGTCCGAGTGATAGGTGTGATAAACACCTAATTTTATATCTAGTATTTATTCTTTCTTTGCGAGTTTTCTTGTAAATTATGTATTTTATGTTCGCTTTTGAGCTCATTAGGTACTTTGGAGTCATACGAGGAAAAGAAGAAGAAATCACCTAATTTGATCAAAAAGAGCACAATTGTCATTTCACAAGCGAGTAATATTGGGAGCTTGGCCAAGGTTAAGGGGCAACTTTACTTGGAAGAGCACTAAAGACAGGTCATCTAAGGATAAGGGGTAACCCATAGAAGTGCTAAAAGCACCATGGCAGAAATTCAAGACAACCAGTAGGGGTGGTCTAATCCATGGGGTGTAACCATCCACCACCAAGATACTCAACCCTAAATTGAGAATTTAGTTCTCAATCATTCCCATTTTTATTTTCCTGAAAGTGAGAAACAAAAGACTGTTGCTACTGAAAACGAGAGACATTCTCGTTCACTTCAGTTTCACCAGAAATAAAGAGAAAATAAGAGATGCACAGCCATGAATCGGGATCGAGAAAATGTTAGAGAACTCGATAAATTGAAGTTCGCTGTTGATGTTGCTGTTGTTGTTGATTAATAAAGAAGCCTATACCTTAGAGATGAAGAGAGGACGAGCCTGCTACTGCCTTAGATGGGTGATGATGGAAATTGGGTTCGAATTGATGAAATCGAGAAGAAATTGTTAGGGTTTTGCTGGGTTCGGTGGTTTAGCTGAGATTGAATCTGTGATATGGGTTTTGAATGATGTTTGTAGCCAAGAATTGTGAGCTAATGGGTCTGTGATTGTTGGAGGAGAAATCAGTGGCCGAGTGATTACAAGAATCCGAGAAGAATTGATGGGTATGACTTAGTTGAAGTCATGAACAGATGCAGGAGAAATTAGTGCTGGTTCCAAATTGGTTCTGGTATTCATGGTTGTTGTTGAATTTGAGTTGAAGTTGAAGTTCTGGTGGCATCTGAGGCTTGAGTTCAACAGAATGAGAAGATAGAAACCCAAACTGCTAATTGTTGTGAAGATAATGGGTCTGGTGATTGCTTTAAAATATATGTATATTAGGGATTGTGAATGATGTAGGGAAGAAGCTGGAGTAGCACGGTGATGATGGAGTGCACTTTGGCTGAAATAAAGTGCAAGATGTGGGAAATAGCAAATGGAGCTGGTGCTTGTATGGAATTGAGGCATTGCTGAGAATGGGAGTTGGAAATGCAGCTGCAACTGGTAGTTGTTGGTTGAATTATTGAAGATGCAATTGGAGTGGTTGCAGGCATATATTGCACTGGCTATATTCAAGGGAAGTAGAATGAACTTACTAGATGTATGCTTAGGATAATAAGAAGCTGCAGACAGATGGCCTGGTTTGATGTTGAATGCCAAATGGTACAGGGAAGTGATGCTTGTCTGTGTGAAAAAGAATGCAAATAGTCTGGAGGTGGTTTTGCTATATAACAGGAATGGAAGCTGTTGTGGGTTTGAGGTTATGCTCAGTATTACACCTGCAATGGACTAATGCAATGGCGAGTTGGGTGATAATTGGCTAGCCGCAGTGGTGGACATGAGATAGTGTTGTGCAATGAGATGCAGGTCTTCGGGATTGGAGGTTATGGTGCATAGCTTGGAACGCTGAGCTAAATTGAGGCTACAAAAAGTGCTGGTGAGAATAAGCACAATGAGAGCCGACATTACAGGTAGGATTGAGTGTGCAGAAATAGTGTGAAAACGGAGCAGAATTGGTGCACCGGTGAGCCTAGCCCGGAATGCCATATTTTAGAGGTTAGAGTGTGAATCATAATGTTTCAGTGAATCGTGAAGGGGGTATGAGTCGGATGTAAGAATCGATGGCCGGATATGTGAGCTACATGGCACGCTTTTGGGTGCGTTTTCGCAAGAAATGTGAAGTTGGGTTAGATGGTTTTTGTGAACGTTTGAACATAGAGAATGAGAGAAGAGTTGCAGGAAGTGCATATTTGCCTGGTGACAAGTTCAGATGGCAAAAGTGGCCTGACACAATTTTCCGGAGACTATTCCGGCGACCAGATTCCGGTGATGACGTCGACAATTCCGGCGACCAATTTTGGACCCAAAAATTCCAGAGACATATTTCTCACACATGGGATTGGTGGACTGGTAGATGGACGTGGACTTGAAGATTATGAAGACTTAACCTAATTTTGGGAAGTATCCTTTGGGAGAAAAGCATATAAATAGAAAACTCTTTTTCTAAACCGAAAGATCCGATCATATCTTCTACTTTTGTTCTAGGGTTTAGAAAACATGATAGAATTTCTCTTTATTCTTGTTATGAACTCCATGAACATGAGCTAGAGTTTTATTATTGGTTAAGGAATAAGTTGGATTTCCAAGCATGAGTTTTGTTTAATAGATTAGTTTTGTCTCTATACTTTATCGATTATGATTCGCCAGAAATATCGCATGTACGATTGATTGTTAGTTTTGTCAAGTTGCAAATTGGTAGAACTTCTAATCACATTTATTGCTAGTTTAGGGTTTATTATACGTAAAAGTGATAATCCTTGAATACAAGTATCATAAATATGATTATAGTTTGTAGTGATATATTCTTATGATCATATGTGAATCGTGACCTTTGTTAAATTGAATTAGTGCGCTTTCCACGTCAATTGCTTTGATTGCCCGATTTCATAGAACTTAATGCATCTAGGGAATTAAACTTGATTAGTGCTTTTACACGTTAGGTTGTTCTCTTAAATAAAACTCATACTCGCATCTTTTAATGTGTTTGTTGATGACAAAAGGAGATTTGCTGGATATTCTTGCGATCAAGGTATCCTAGGGCTTTTGATAAAAGTTGAGATTAAATATCAATTCTACTTATTGTTTTGAAAGCATGTTTATGAATGAAGATGAATCCTTAACCAATATCTCATATATTTGATTTGTTTGCTTATTTCTTTCTTTACTTTTATATTTGTTTGCTTTATTAAAAATCAGAAAAATCCCCCGTGTTATTTATAGGAAACCGAAAATATATTGACAACCTAGTCCTCTCTGTGGGATCGATCCTTTCTTGCCCTTGCTATATTTATATTTTGAGTAGTAAGAAAGTGTAATTTATATTTGTGTCGGCTGACAACCGATCAAATTTTTGCGCCGTTGCCGGGGAGGCAACGATTGTCACTTGTTTTTGGTTTCTTATTTTTGTTTTGTTTTTAGTTTTTCTTATTTTCTGGTTTTTAACATAGTTTTGAGAATCGTATTTCAGGTACTTATTATGGACAGAGCATATTGGAATAATGGATACGGTTATCAACCTCAACAACATTATGACAACTATCACCCTTATGGGGAGTACAATCAAAACCAATCCTTTGGTTATGGTCAATACTCCACGTACCCTTTGAGTTATTCTCATACATTCCAACCTTCTTATGGTGGGTATGTAAGTGAGCAACCACAAAGAGGGGAGAATAGTTGTGCTTATCTTAATATTTCCTCTAGTTTGGTAGATGAAATGCAATGATTTATGGCCAGCATGGAGTCCGTTTGTAGACAACCAAGAATGGAACCAGTTTCATCGACCGAATGTGCTAATAGTATGTTTAGCCCAATTCCTGATCGTAGTTATGATCATTCACCCATTCAGAGGGAAGATAATTGGCCTAGCAATACTGAAGTAAGTAATTCTACTTTTTCTTTGTCAAATGAGCTTTACCAACAAATGGAATGCTATTTTAAAAATTTGAATGGATCACTCCAAGAGCTTCAAAAAGTTGTTTCCTATTTAAGACAAGGCATTGAAGAATACAAAGAGGACATGCACAATTCTGCGAAAGACCAATCTTTGGGAAGTGGTAACCAATCTTATGTTAACTACGATAGTGACGATGATGATTGTGTTGAAAAGGACCAACCTTTGGAGATAATTGATGAGATTAGTGTAGTTGACTCAACTCTTGATCTTTATAATGATCAAGCACCTATTCAAAAGGTACATGAGGATGATGAAACTAATGTTTTTCAAAATTTTGCAACATGGTTTGAGTCTAATGAAGAGGAGTATGTTGAGAATGTGACTGTTATGACCAATATTATGGAATACCCAATTAAACTGGTGAATGTTTGTAATGACGATGTTAATGTCGAGACTTCGGTTAAGGCAGAAACGGATGAAGAATGGTTGCAAAGTTTAATAGAGGACCATGATATCCAAGAGGTGAATAATTCACTTGAGTTTTTCAAGGATGAAGAGGATTCCGTGCTACAAGAGATTGTGCGAGGTTTGTCTAACCATTTGCATATTAATTCTTCTCCTTTACCTCTTATTGGTTTGAATGTATGTGCTTCGAAAACATTGTTAGATGACTTTGTTTCTCGATATCCGCCATTAGAAATATTAGATTCTCATACTATGCAGGTTTGTGAACATGACACCATGGAAGTACCCGACTCCTATATTCTTTATACACTTCCAAGTGTAGACAAGAATAAGTGTGGGGGAAGCTTTTATCGGTCAATAGCTTTGTTTCTGTTTTATATTACTAATATTAGTGCGAAGCTAGTTTTTGCAAAACAGGTGCTATGGGTGGATCCCCAACTTTTCCGATTATTGGTGTATGGGGAATTCAACTTGCGAGTCGGGATGACGACTTTAAACCAAGCGCTAAATGGGAGGCAACCCACTGGTTTTGTGTATCTATCTCTATATTTTTATTTTATTTTTAAGTCTTTTATCTTTATTTTCTTATTTTAGATATTTGCATATCAAAACTCCAACTTTTAGAGATTTGTGAACAATCTAGAATAAACACTAGCCTTTCTAAGTAGATGGAATTTTTTCTTGGCGGTGAGGTGTATATATTGGCTGAGTTGGGATTAGATGCCAACTAAATAGCTTGTTTAGTGTTTATTCTCTATTGTTCAGAAATAACTATGAGTTGGAGTATCCGTTTTTATCATGCATTTTATTTTCTTATTGTGTATATATATCATGTTATGAATTTCCCATCTTGAACTTTACTTTGAATGACTAAATTTTACATTGAGGACAATGTAAAGTTTAAGTGTGGGGGAGTGTTCTCATATAGAGTTTTTAGCCTTGTTATTTTTCCCTTGTGTTCATATATAAAAAAAATAAAAAAAATTGCTTTATGAACTCCGAAACCTAGAAATATGTGCCTTTAGGATGACACTATCAATCTAAATGGATGGAACCATTTAGGCTGGAGGAGTTGAGGAACCCATTAACTAAAGGGACATAATTATTCAATTGTTAGAAATTTTATGATAGTTGTTACCATATCTCGGAATATCACCATATCACGTTCTATTTTTATTTTTCCATATTTTTTTTCTATTGTTCTCTAAGTGCTTTGGTGGGTCACTAAACATCGACTTGTTATTACTGCTAGGATGAAATAGAGTGAATGAGTTGCTAAAAAAAAGAAAAGAAAAAAAAAGACCGACCAAATAGACCAAACGGAATAAAAAGACACTTGGATAGCAGTATGTGTGAAACGTTGTCCTTGTCTCCGTCGCCTAAACAAGCGTGGAATGCAGGATCCAAGGCAACTATCATATTCTTGCTAACAAGAAGCATGCGCTTGGGTCCAAAAGATCTAATCATGATGTCTAATAAAAAAAAAAAGTGAAAAAGAAAAAGAAAAGAAAATATTATGATTGTTGAATAAAGTCACTCCTGATTCCCTTGTATATGCCGGTTGAGTTGATGTAGAAATAATATTGTTGACCACTGGTTCCCTTGTATATGCCGGTGTGTTGGCACTAGAATTCGACTAGTAGCTCAATCCATTAGGATTTTTAGTTTTATCTTGGCGGTGACCTTCAGACAGATATGGGAAACACCAATCACTTGTGAACATTCGCCAACATCTATTTCTATATCCATCTTCTTAATCTTTTCATTGTGATTGTGGTTAGTCAGATTCCGAGTATTGTAGCTTGTTCGACTTTCTAAGAAAAACTTTATTTACTTATATATGAATAGAATTTGCATCAAGGTACCTCCTCAAATAGACATTTTGGATTCGTTCATAGATTTGTCACAGGTAGCTGGAGTTGGAAATATAGGTTTTGTAGGTAGACCTCTTGTAAACCTTCACGAGACTATAACTCGCCCATTAGGGACACCTAGGGGTTCAAAGGCTTGTTATTTATGCTAAAAGTGACCGTAGCCTCGACGTCACGGAGTTGTTTGTATGTTTTTAAAATTGTTTTGTTTGATTTGCTCGAGGACTAGCAAAGTCTAAGTGTGGGGAAATTTGATAGGTGTGATAAACACCTAATTTTATATCTAGTATTTATGCTTTCTTTGCGAGTTTTCTTGTAAATTATGTATCTTATGTTTGCTTTTGAGCTCATTAGGTACTTTGGAGTCATACGAGGAAAAGAAGAAGAAATCACCTAATTTGAGCAAAAAGAGCACAATTGTCATTTCACAGGCGAGTAATATTGGGATCTTGGCCAAGGTTAAGGGGCAACTTTACTTAGAAGAGCACTAAAGACAGGTCAGCTGAGGATAAGGGGTAACCCATAGAATTGCTAAAAGCACCATGGCAGAAATTCAAGACAACTAGTAGGGGTGGTCTAATCCCTGGGGTGTAACCATCCACCACCAAGCTACCCAACCCTAAATTGAGAATTTAGTTCTCAATCATTCCCATTTTTATTTTCCTGAAAGTGAGAAACAAAAGACTGTTGCTACTGAAAACGAGAGACATTCTCGTTCACTTCAGTTTCACCAGAAATAGAGAGAAAAGAAGAGATGCGCAGCCATGAATCGGGATCGAGAAAATGTTAGAGAACTCGATAAATTGATGTTCGTTGTTGATGTTGTTGTTGTTGTTGATTAATAAAGAAGCCTATACCTCAGAGATAAAGAGAGGACGAGTCTGTTACTGCCTTAGATGGGTGATGATGGAAATTGGGTTCGAATTGATGAAATCGAGAAGAAATTGTTAGGGTTTTGCTGGGTTCGGTGGTTTAGCTGAGATTGAATCTGTGATATGGGTTTTGAATGATGTCTGTAGCCGAGAATTGTGATCTAATGGGTCTGTGATTGTTGGAGGAGAAATCAGTGGACGAGTGATTACAAGAATCCGAGAAGAATTGATGGGTATGAATCGTTGAAGTCGTGAACAGATGCAGGAGAAATTAGTGCTGGTTCCAAATTGGTTCTGGTATTGATACCTTCTGTTGAATTTGAGTTGAAGTTGAAGTTCTGGTGGCATATAAGGCTTGAGTTCAGCAGAATGAGAAGATAGAAACCCAAACTGCTAATTGTTGTGAAGATAATAGGTCTGGTGATTGCTTTAAAATAGATGTATGTTAGGGATTGTGAATGATGCAGGGAAGAAGCTAGAGTAGCACGGTGATGATGGAGTGCACTTTGGCTGAAATACAGTGCAAGACGTGGGAAATAGCAGATGGAGCTGGTGCTTGTATGGAATTGAGGCATTGCTGAGAATGGGAGTTGGAAATGCATCTACAACTGGCAGTTTTTGGTTGAATTGTTGAAGATGCAATTGGAGTGGTTGCAGGCATGTATTGCACTGGCTATATTCAAGGGAAGTAGAATGAACTTCTTAGATGTATGCTTAGGATAATAAGAAGCTGCAGACAGATGGCCTGGTTTGATACTGAATTCCAAATGGTACATGTAAGTGATGCTTGTCTGTGTGTAAAAGAATACAAATGGTCTGGAGGTGGTTTTGCTGTATAGCAGGAACGAAAGTTGTTGTGGGTTTCAGTT
This sequence comes from Papaver bracteatum, assembly GCA_023529315.1. NCBI lineage: Eukaryota > Viridiplantae > Streptophyta > Magnoliopsida > Ranunculales > Papaveraceae > Papaver > Papaver bracteatum. Next base: position 200,357 of record JAJJWX010005032.1, on the reverse strand, counting down.
TATGCTCAGTCTTGCACCTACAATGGACTGATGCAATGGCGAGTTGGGTGATAATTGGCTAGCCGCAGTGGTGGACATGAGATAGTGTTGTGTAATGAGCTGCAGGTCTTCGGGATTGGAGGTTGTGGTGCATAGCTGGGAAGGCTGAGCTAAATTGAGGCTACAAAAAGTGCTGGTGCAAATAAGCACAATGAGAGCCGACATTACAGGAAGGATTGAGTGTGCAGAAATAGTGCGAAAACGGAGCAGAATTGGTGCACCGGTGAGCCTAGCCCGGAATGCCGGATTTTAGAGGTTAGAGTGTGAATCATAATGTTTCAGTGAATCGTGAAGGGGGTATGAGTCGGATGTAAGAATCGATGGCCGGATATGTGAGCTACATGGCACGCTTTTGGTTGCGTTTTCGCAAGAAATATAAAGTTGGGTTAGATGGTTTTTGTGAATGTTTGAACATAGAGAAGGAGAGAAGAGTTGCAGGAAGTGCATGACACAATTTTCCTGAGACTATTCCGGCGATTGACGACCGGATTTCGGCGATGACATCAGCAATTCCGGCGACCAGTTTTGGACCCAAAAATTCCAGAGACATATTTCTCACACATGGGCTTGGTGGACTGGTAGATGGACGTGGACTTGAAGATTATGAAGACTTAACCTAATTTTGGGAAGTATCCTTTGGGAGAAAAGCATATAAATAGAAAACTTTTTTTCTAAACTGAAAGATCCGATCATATCTTCTACTTTTGTTCTAGGGTTTAGAAAACATGATAGAATTTCTCTTTATTCTTGTTATGAACTCCATGAACATGAGCTAGAGTTTTATTATTGGTTAAGCAATAAGTTGGATTTCCAAGCATGGGTTTTGTTCAATAGATTAGTTTTGTCTCTATACTTTATCGATTATGATTCGCTAGAAATATCGCATGTACGATTGATTGTTAGTTTTGTCAAGTTGCAAATTGGTAGAACTTTTAATCACATTTATTGCTAGTTTAGGGTTTATTATACGTAAAAGTGATAATCCTTGAATACAAGTAGCATAAATATGATTATATTTTGTAGTGATATATTCTTATGATCATATGTGAATAGTGACCTTTGTTAAATTGAATTAGTGCGCTTTCCACGTTCAATTGCTTTGATTGGCCTGATTTCATAGAACTTAATGCATCTAGGGAATTAAACTTGATTAGTGCTTTTACACGTTAGGTTGTTCTCTTAGATTGAACTCATACTCGCATATTTTAATGTGTTTGTTGATGGCAAAAGGAGATTTGCGGGATATTCTTGCGATCAAGGCATCCTAGGGCTTTTGATAAAAGTTGAGATTAAATATCAATTATACTTATTGTTTTGAAAGCATGTTTGTGAATGAAGATGAATCCTTAACCAATATCTCATATATTTGATTTGTTTGCTTATTTCTTTCTTTACTTTTATATTTGTTTGCTTTATTAAAAATTAGAAAAATCCCCCGTGTTATTTATAGGAAACCGAAAATATATTGACAACCTAGTCCTCTATGTGGTATCGATCCTTTCTTGCCCTTACTATATTTATATATTGAGTAGTAAGAAAGTGTAATTTATATTTGTGTCGGCTGACAACCGATCACCGAGACGAAGAACTTTGTGATTACTTTTTATATCTTACCTATCAGAGATAAATCTCGAGCAAATCTTTGAGAAGATAGTACTCAATACGATAGAAGTAAGATCAGAATAAGAAACTACAACGAAAATAGTTGGATTTGGCTTCACGAATCCCAGATGAAGTCTTCAAGTCGTTAACCTAATATGGTTTTGGGAAAACCTAAGTTAAAGGAAAATCGAATCTAATCGCAACTAGGACACATGAAAGTGCCGGGATTAGGTTTTTCCAGTTGTTAGAGTTCTCCCTTATATAGCCTTTCAAATCAGGGTTTGCTTATAATCAAACCTAAGATAGCTCAGTAACAAAGCATTCAATATTCACCGTTATATGAAATCCTGATTTAATATTCTAGCTAAGTGTGCTTAGAAATAAAGAAATTAATCTCCACCGTTATATAGTCTTAGATTGTTACATACAAATGAAATATACCTTTGTTTAGATATGGGTAACCGTACCTAAACATGTATATTGAGTTGGCTCAATAACAGTTAACCGAAGTTAGCTACATGGACACTTTTGTCTTAACCACATTCATCTAACTGGTTCAGGAGGGTACTATTAAATCAATGGTGAATAGAAATGGTTGTCAACCATCTCACTTACTCTTTGCAGATGACATTTTTGGTTTCTGTAATGGACGAAAGAAGTCATTATAGCAGTTAATGCAATTGTTATTGAAGTACCAACAAGCATCAGGGAAAATGGTGAATGAAATCAAGAGCAAATATTTTGTTGGGGGTGTCACTGAAAGTGGGAGAACGGAAATTGCTGGATTTTTACAAATGGAATTATCCGATTTCCCAGATAAATACTTGGGAGTAATTTTGAAACCAGGAAGAGTAAAGAAAACTCAAGTTTGGTGTATTGTAGAAATGTTACAAAAATTACTAGCTGGTTGGATGGGGAAAATCCTTGCTTTTTCTGAAAGACTTACACTTGTGAAAAGTGTATTGTGTAGTATCCCAATTTATAACATGTATGTATACAGATGGCCTAGTGAAGTTCTTAAGGAGTGTGAAAGGATAATAAGAATTTTTTTATGGTCAGGTGATCCAGCAGTTAAAAAACTCATAACAATTAAATGGGATGAAGTGTGTGCTCCAATGGAGGAGAGAGGACTTCATATAAGAAGGTTAGAAGTTGTTAATCAATCTCTCTTACTGAAATTACTACGGAGGATTGAAATAGAGGATGAAGAATGGACTAGATTCATCAAAGAAAAATATAAAAATAAAAAAGGGGAATGGATAACTACATATAAAAAATCTTCAATTTGGCCTGGTTTGAAGTGGGTGATAGATGAGTTTGAAGAAGGAACTAGATGGATTGTGGGTGATGGTCAAACAATTTCTGTGTGGAAAGATAAATGGGTGAAAACACAAGCATTATGTGATATATATCCACAAGATGACTTTATCATACAACATAAAGATATGAAAGTGAGTGAGCTAATTACAAATGGTGAATGAAAAATACCAGTGGAGATGAATGGTTATTTCAATGAAAATGACTTACCATGTATTGGGGATGGAGCTGATAGAATAATTTGGGAAACAAGTTTAACAAGGGAATTCTAAGTTGCAAATGATGTACAAGATATAAGGAAAAAGTTGCCTAAATGTTCATGGGCTAAGAAAATTTGGAGATATTACATACATCCTAACTTGGCCTGTAACATGTGGAAAATTGTGAGAGGTTCTATAGCAACATAAGACAGTGTCGGAAAGAAAGGTTTTTCTACAGTTTCAAAATGTTATATATGTGGCAACGGACAAGATATACTGATACATCTACTATGGGAATGCTCTTTCAATAAGAAGATTTGGCACTCGCTGGGAGGTATTTTTCACTTATTAAATTCCTCAAATTTTGATGAAGTCTGGGTGCAATTTAAAAGTCCTACAATAAAAGAAATCTGGTATATATTTGCTTATACTTTAATGGTTAAAATATGGCTGACTAGAAATAGAAAACTTTATGAAGATGAGACTCCAAATACAGAGAATATTAAGCACAAAATATTGTGGTTTACTAAGGTTTGCAACAATAAAGTTAAGGGGATAATGCATAATTGAGTGAGGATTGAGTGAAAGAGTGTTTTTGTGACCGTGGAAGCCTAATCTCAAAGACTAAGCGGTTGCTGTTTATCCTCTTGGAGAGAAAAATTCTCTCCAAGCGACTGAATATATGCCTCCTCGTAGGTTTTTTTTTTCTTTTAATAATAATAAAACCTGTCGTGGGTCTCGTATCCCAGAGTTTAAAATTATAAAAATAGGTCTGGGAGTGTTGATGGTGGTTTTTAGTTTAGGGTCAAAATCGTAAAACCCTATATATAGCGCTGTGATCTTGCAAAGGAATGAAGACCACTTGAAAGTAACGAGTGCTCAAACCTCTTTCTTTACGCATGTGTTGAACAACTCAGTATATGTATATATGAAATTCATTCAAAATGGTGCACATAGTAGAAATCCCAAATATTATGTGAATTCTATTTTATGCCAGCGTTATTAAGTAATGCATGATTTCTCTGGTATTTCCAGTGCTATGTTCTCAGCCGAACTCTCATCATTGACACGACATGACGATTAAGTGTTCACTCTCAGCAGAGTAGCATGAATCTCCCGAAGTGCCGGTGTTGAGATCTGCACAAAATACCCGCACAAGCTACATCATTCTCTGACAAATTGAATCTTGTATCGACGTGCTTTTAATTAAAGACAATCGATCACGGCTACACAATTTGGCCGCACAATTTAATAAGCCTAACCAAACCCTAGCGGAAATAAGCAACTATCGTGATGACCGTTGGCGGGCCCATCAACTCTCCAACCAATCGGACCATGCCTAAACGCATCCCAGAGCGCGAATGATCACGCTGTCGAAAGAAATCTCAAATGAGCTAGACTCTTCAAAGCGGTCTTAGAAGCATCAAGAACGTCCAACTTTGCCATCCTGATTGGGTGGCTTGGATCTTCCTACGAACAGTTAAGGAAGCGCAAGCATGATCATCAGCGGGCCCACTAGTGCCCTAGTCGACCGACTTGCATGCGGAAAACCTATAGAGTGCTCAATCGCTTACCCAAACATGGACGTTCACGCTGCTCAAACGAATTAAGATTGGCAAAGACGATCTCAAAACGCATCACGACCGTCCAACTTATCCAGCCTAGTTGGACGGTTTAGATTGCATCTTGAGCGATCAAAGAAGTGCTGGCGTGTTCACCGGTTACCCAGCTACACCCAAGGTTGATCGACTTGCTCACGGCAAGACGAGAATGTATAAAATCGTTCACCCAAAGTAGGGTGAACGCGATGTTTTAAAAACTCTAAGATTACGTTTGCGGCAATACACTACTGCCGCAAATCAATCACGGCTGTCCATTTTCGCCGGCCTAGTTGAATGACCTATATCGAATTTTAGGGGGGCCAACGAGATGCTAACGTGTTCACCGTTTACCCAACTCCATCGTTGGTCGATCGACTTGCCCATAACAAGCTTGGAACGCATAAAATCGTTCACCCAAAGTAGGATGAACGCGCAACTTTGAAACCCTAATTGGCTTTTGCGATCGCATTCACTGCCGCAAATCGATCATGACCATCCATGTTCGCCGGCCTAATTGAATGACTTATATATAATTCTAGATGGTCCAAAAGATATCAAAGTGCACACCATCGATCCACCTTCACACATGGTCGATCGACCTAAGGCTCTACGCCTCGAAACACACGCCCAAAGAGGAGTGGGACACACGGCTTTTGAACCCTAAGTTACATCAATGACAATATATAACTACCGCAATTCATCTCGTCCATCCAACTTTTCCATCCTAGTTGGATGATGTAGATTTACTTTCAGCAAATCAACAAACCAGCATGATGATCACCGACCATCCCTCTTCATGAGGAACGATCGACCAAGTGATGGCTCACCTATGCGACCTACAAACGATCACCCGAAGATGACCGGTCATGCCACCTCTTTTATGATGCATATTCACGACTTACTCAATCAAGTTCTAAAACAATGATGCTTCATACGCATCGACTAGTTTGAGCTGCTTAAAAGCGACGCTTCACATGCATCGATTACATACGTATTTTCTATTGGCTTCATAAACAACTTAGTTGTTTCACCTGATAGCACCATGCTATTCTCCGCGGAATGTCCTACGACTTGACCCACTCATTTGAGACATCAAACATGTCACAAACTAGGGGATACTTACTGGGGTATTGGTCTGGAGGTTTACAGCGTGCGACGTGCAACGCACCCATTACGAGAAAGTGTCAGGAAATGCGGACGACTAACGATAATGGGAGGGTGAACGTGTGGTCAGTCTTCCCTCATAACGGAAACACGATGATCACTACCTTCCGCATAAACCCACTTCTACACTACTCAACTTCCTCAACTTCCTAAGAGATCAAGGTGCGCTCAATGACTTGTATAAATAGGTTTTCAATCTATTTCGAAATACAGAAGATAAGAAGCCATAAACCATTTTCTGATACGCAACACTTCCAACACTCTGATCTCAAACACCTTCTCCGCTTCCCTCCCTAAGATCAACCCTTATCCTTCATCTTGTGACCGAATTGAATCTGGAACGGCCATTTCTTGGTTTAGGCCATAGTCTTACAGATTGATTTCTCGAACCTAAAAGCATTCCCGTGCAATGCATTTGTTTAGAGTTTGAACTCGTTTCTCATCAACACACCCCAAATTACCAAAAACAACAGAATCAGTTTTTACCCCAAAACAGGGAGGCTAATGTTTAGCCGTTTCTCCTTATTTTTTGTTGCAGAGCGTCACATTTTCAGCCGTTTTGCTTGGGCGAATGAAGATCAACCGTTCAGTTGAGACTTTCCACCAGTCACTCGTCTCAATGAGTGCGCCAGTGATTCTGGGTGAAAGTGTACTCAATCACTACCCATAGCAACATCAAATTAGAGCAAAATGAGTGAGGCTCATTCATATTGAATGAGGATCCTCATTTCATAGCCCTTGCTCTTATAGAGAAGCAAATTTTTCAGCAGGAAAGATTGCCAAGAAAGGAGCTACTTTGAGCAGGGGAGAAATTGTGAGATATGAGAATAAACCAAGTTTTATAGGAAGTATGGAAGATGAGAATACTAAATACTATAGATTCTACTGAAAATTAAAATGTAAAAAAGTTTTGTATTTTTTTTTTGTTCCTTTGAGTGTTATAAAACTAGGCCTTGGAGTGTCTTGGCTAGTTAACATTTTTGGATAATTTTTAGTATTTTTTTTTTGAAGCATGAAATTTAAAAAGAGAAACTAGATTACAATTTGTCGTGGGCATGAGGTACCCATTGAGTCTGAGAATAAGATTCGAGAAATAAAAGATGGGATTGCCTGGTCCCATATTTTTGTTGAATAATTTCCTATTTGACTTTCATCTGCCGCGTGATTAGCTAATCCGTCGGCTGCCTGGTTTCCTTCTCTGTAGTTGTGTTGGATTGCCGCTTGTGGGATCCGTCGGAATCTCATTTTTATTTCTGCAATCATTTCTGCTATGTGCCAAGGTGGAGGGGTAGATGAGGTGATGAAACACACAAGGTTTTTGGAATCGGTTTCAAATATAACTTTTGGCCATAGCCTTTCTTCTGCTGTTCTTGTAGCCAAGAGCATCGCCCAGGTTTCCGACGTTAAAGCAGTCGTAATTCCCAGTGGTTGAGCCATAGCAAGGAGTGTTCGTGCGTCTGAATCTCTGCAGATGAAACCTGCTCTTGCAAATCCTGGATGTTCTCTGGCTGCTCCATCTGTGTTAATTTTGATCCAGTTGATGTTCGGCATCATCCATTTTACCGATATTGTGGATATTCCTTTATCTCTGATTGGGTGATTTAATTTTGGTGTATCTCCTGGAAAAATTAGCGGTGTGGAGTGATTGGCCTGGTAGTATTCTTGTTGGAGTATTTGTGCCCTGTCTAGGATTTCTTCCGGAGTTTTTTGCTTTTGTTGGTATATTAGTTCATTTCGGGTTAGCCATAAGGTCCAGAAAATAAAACAACAAGATGAGATTACCGAGGCTGATGTAGGTTGTTGAAGGATTTGGGAAATGGTTGTATGTTGTGTTAAGGTGAAATCTTGGAGGGAATTTGAGTTTGATGAATTTGTAGATTGATTAAATAAGGTGTTCCAAGAATTAGTTGATGTTGGACAGTGAATTAGAATGTGACTTGCTAGTTCTGGATTTGTGTTGCATCTTGGGCAAATGTCTGAGTTGGTCAAATGGATGTGGTGTAGGAGGGAGAAGGTTGGTAATCCTTCATTGATGGCTTTCCACAAGAAAAACCGGATTTTTGGTGGACATGGTAAGGTCCATATAAACTTTGTAGGCGGTAAAGGGTTGTGTGTTGGATGACCTTGGGTTAGACATTTATATCCTGTCGAGGTAGTGTAGCTTCCAGATTTTGAGTGAGGCCAGATAATTTTATCTTGGGGGCCATTTTGTGGGAGGTGGATGTTTATGATTTTTTGAATTATAGGGCTGGGTAGGGTGTTTAATTTTTCATGGTTCCATGTGTGTGTTATTGGGTCGATGATATCTGCTACTAATCGGATTGGATAGCATTGTGTTGGGTCTAGGTTTGGCGAGTGCGGGATCCAATTTTCTTCTATTGGAGTTGATAGTCCATTTCCAACACGATGGAAAATTAGATTTTGCATGGTTGGAACGATTTCTGCTAATTGTCTCCATTGAGGACTGGCAGAGGAGGGTATAGAATCAATGCCTTATAGAATTTGTTTTTGGTTGAGATATTTTGCACTGAAGATATTTCCGCAGATAGAGTTAGGTTGTTCATGAAGATTCCAGATTCTTTTCATGAGTAAAGCTTTATTATGATCACTTCTCTTTCTTATTCCCAATCCTCCTTCAGATATTGATTTTGTTACTTTGTCGTATCCTATTGGGTGCAATTTTTTGGTTTTTGAGTCATGCCCCCAGAAAAAAATCTCTGGTGATACGATCTATTTTTTGTGAATATTGTTAGGTAGGTTTTGTGTTTGCATGATATGATTTGTTGTGGGTATTAAGGAAGTTTTGATTAGCATGAATCTTCCGGCCGGAGTTAGGCATTTTTTCATCCATCCTTTAGCTTTTCGGGCTAATCTTTGTAAGAGGGGTGCGGAGGTTTGGTTGGAAGCCCTTCCATGTTTTAACTGGACTCCTAGATATATTGGAGGTTTTGATATGGTTTGCATGTTGAAAAAATGTTGAAGATCATTTATTTTGATCGGGTCTAGGTTTGGATGATGAATGATAACTGATTTGGTGGTGTTAATTAATTGACCGACAGAAGTGCTGTAGGAGTGGAAGAGGTTTTTTAGGTGTTGATTGCTCTGATGCGAGGCTTTGTATGTGATCAATAAATCATCCGCAAACATTAAGTGAAGAATTGGTGGTGCTTTTTTCGAAATGTTAAGGCCTTGAATTAATTTTTGGTTTTGTAGGTTTCCTAGATTTGTGGATAGGATTTCTGCACATATAATGAAAATATATGAAGATAATGGGTCTCCTTGTCTGATACCTCTAGTGGGAGTGATGTAGCCATGGGGAGTACCATTGATTTTGATTGAGTATGTGACTGTTGTAACACATAGCATAATTTGATCTACAAAGGCTGATGGAAATCCAAGTTTTGTAAAAGCTTCCTTGATGAATCCCCAATCTAGGCTATCATAGGCTTTTTGGATATCTAGTTTAAGAGATATTTTTGGATCTTTGGTGCGGTTAGAGGTTTTTATATGGTGGAAAAGTTCTCCAGCAATTGCTATGTTATCATGTATTGATCTTTGTGGGACAAAGGCACTTTGGTAGGGGCTTATTAAAAATGGGAGAAGGGGTCTAATTCGGTTGACTAGAATTTTTGAAATGATTTTATAAGTGACGTTACATAGACCGATGGGTCTGAACTGAGATGGTATAGAAGGATGATCGATTTTAGGTATTAGTGTTATGTTTGTGTGATTCATGAGTGGATGGATATTTAGGTTATTAAAAAAACTTTGAACCATTGCTATTAATTATTGGTGTGTTGCTTCCCAGAAAACTTTAAAAAACTTACTTGTGTAGCCGTCTGGGCCTGGAGCGCTTTCAGAATTTATGGAGAAGAGGGCTTGTTTGATTTCCGAAGTATTTACTTCCTTTGTGAGTAGTTCTGATTGCCTTGGAGTCAATCTTGGTCTGATATTTGTAAAAAGATCTTCATTAAACACTGTTGGTGGGGACGTGTATTGTTGAGTATAGTGGTCTAGTATGAGTTGAGCAACGTCCTCCTTTTTGTTAATCCAATTGTTTTGTGAATCTTGTAATTGATGTATATTGTTGCAGGCTCTGTGAATGGTGGCTTTAGTATGGAAAAATATTGTGTTGAGGTCTTCGAATTGCAACCATTGAATTCTAGATCTTTGTTGCCAGTATGTTGCATGGCATTGTAATAGTTCCAAATGTGCCAGCCGTAGTTGTTTTTCTTTATTTAGCCAGAATTCCAAATTGTTGCCTGATTGGTTAGCACATTGATGCTGAGCGTGTTTTATGCTGGCTGTTGATTTCTTGATCATAGTCAGTAGGTGGCCAAAAGTTTCTTTGTTCCATTCCATGAGGGTTTGTCCGGTTTTTATAAGTTTTAGTTGAAGATCGAGGGTGGATTCACTATCTTGTTGTTGCTCCCAGGCTGTTTCGACCACTTGTTTGAGTTGGGGATGAGAGAGCCATAAGTGTTCGAATTTGTAGTTTTTTTCTCCGTTCCATTCAATTGCTTTCTCTTGCATTAGAATTGGGGCATGGTCAGATGCTATTCTTGGAAGATGAGTAATTGCCGCATGCGGATTTGCTGTCCGCCAATGTTGGATTTCTATAGCTATGTCTAATCTTTCTTGAATGTTATCTTGTCCCATTTGGTTGTTTGTCCATGTGTAGGGGTCTCCTCGGAATCCTAAATCTATAAAACCCATCTGATCCATCATGGTGAGGAGTGGTTGAGATTGAGCATATGTGATTTGTCTTCCTCCTTTTTTTTCTGATTGATCTAAGATGTCATTAAAATCCCCTTGCAAAAGCCATGGTGTTGATGGATTGATGTTGTTGAAGATCATTGGAAATTCTTGCCAAAATATTTTCCTTATATCCGGATGTGGTGGACCATAAATACCTGTGCATCTCCAACAGAGAGTAGATTTATTTATTTTTAGTGACATACAGGATTTTAGACTCCCGTTTGGCATAAATCCATCTCTAACAATAGGGTCCTGCAAATTAGGAGGGACCAATTACTAAATATGAAGGTGTTCAAAAAAATATTATCTACACCTCCACGTCATATTTTTAGTAGGAAATACCATATAGTCCTAAAAATAAAATATATGTATCAGTATAGTCCATTTGACCCAGTCAATTGTCTGTTTGGTCCTATTTGGTAATATAAATTATAGTTTGATCCTAAAAATTATCGTTTGGTCCTACGCTGATGTCATGGATGATGTAAATGTCACCCTGTAGTGGCAGAAATACCCTTTTGGATAAGGACCATATATATAGTCAAATGGTAAGAGAGAGAATTCATTTCTCAGATCTATATTCTCTCTCCTCTTGATTTTTCTTCCCTTTCTCTCTGTTGCAACGATATTTCTAGGTTTTTTTTTTCCTGCTCCTGTAATTAAATGAAGATGATGAAGAAGAAGATGAAGAGGATAAAGATTTGTTGCTGCTGCTGCTGTTGACGATGGAGTTAATCAAGAAAATGACCAAAATCTGCTACTGCTGCTGTTGACGATGAAGATGATGAAGAAGATGAAGATATGTCATTGATGCTGCTGTTGACGATGATGATGATGGTGTTAATCTTGATTTTTGGAAGTGATGAAGACGATGAACAACAAATTGCTGCTACTGTTCGTTGAAGATGGAGAGGAAGATGAAGAAGATAAAGATCTGTTGCTGTTTGTTAAAGATGTAATCAAGAACTGATGCTTTTTGTTTTAAAGATGAATACGAAGATGAGTTCACCTACTGCTGTTTTATATGGAATTCATTCTGTTTTTGTATGGACTTCATTCCTGGAATGAAGTCTGTTTTTTTAGGTTTTTATATGGACTTCATTCCTGGAATGAAGTCTATTTATTTAAGGTTTTTATATGGACTTCATTCCTGGAATGAAGTATGTTTTTTTTAGGTTTTTATATGGACTTCATTCCTGGAATGATGTCTGGAATGAAGTCTGTTTTTTTAAGTTTTTGTATGGACTTCATTTCTGGAATGAAGTCTGTTTTTTAAGGTTTTTATATGGACTTCATTCCTGGAATGAAGTCTGTTTTTTAAGGTTTTTATATGAACTTCATTCCTTGAATGAAGTCTGTTTTTAAGGTTTTTTATATGGACTTCATTTCTGGAATGAAGTCTGTTTTTTTATGTTTTTATATGGACTTCATTCCTACAGTAAAAAAATCGAAATCCTAAGCGATCAAAAACATGAAAATTGCAAAAAAAATCGAGTTCCAAACATTTGCTACAGTAAAAAGCCGCCAACAGCAAAAATCGTCAGGAGAGAGAAAATGCGTACCCCATTAGTTATCTCTTTCTGATTAACCAGTAAAAAAATAACACGGAAGGGTATTTTTGTCAGTTTAATATTTTTTAATAATTATGGACCAAACAGTAATATGCGTTTGACCAAAGGACTAAACAGACATGGGCCCACCTAAAAAAGGACCAAACGATATTTTTCCCATATTTTTAACTAATTTTCTTTTAATTCTAAGGGTTAAAATTCTCACTGTTGGATATGGTTTTTTAGATATGAGGTCTTATATTTACTCTATGCGTAGACCTCATGAATAAAAAAGACTATAAGCCCTTCGTATGCCTAAAAAGTAAAAACTGGTTTCTATCAGGTTTCGTAAGCCCATACCAGTGAGCCCATGAGATATGCTCTAAGGGCAGTACCGTGCGCTTCTGAGGCCAACTTTTTTATAGGTGGGAATGTTACTTATGCCCCTACTATCCATGGGTCATGCACAAATACCCTTATGGGTCATTACAAATACCCCTAATGGCAGAATCGAAATTATGGAAAGGAAAATAATTAACATAATTCCAGTTTTAACCTTCCCACCTTATACTTCAACTCCTTCTTCATTATTCACGAAAGTAAAAATCAGTTTCATTTTTCACGCCCTGGGAAAAACCAAACCTAAAATCGCCACCACAACCAACTCCACCAACACCACCATCATCTCCATCGCCACCAACACCACCATTATTATCGAGAGAGATCGATCAGAATTTTGAAAGGGGATCAAGAACAAATTAAGTGAGTAGATCTGAATCTGAATCTGTTGTTGACTGAATCGATATTAAATGGAAGATGTTTTGTTGATATTAGGTTTGAGTTGATGTTGCAAACGAATAGAGATAGAATCAAGAAATCGGGGAGATGAAGGTGTTGCCATCAATTTTCGAGAATTAAGGAGAAGATCGATGAAGTTGCTGCTAATGATTAGAAGAAGGGGTTTGTGAAGAATCAGTAGATGGAAATTTCGATTTCAGGTAAGTTTTTAATTCGATGATTTGCATGTTTGAACAATTGAAACTTAATTTCAGGTAGTTTTCGATTTGATAATTTCGAGTCGAGATTTAGATTTCGTGTTGATTTTGATTTGAAGATTCAGATTCAGTCACGAGATTTAGATTTCGTTGATTTCGTGTTGATTTTGGTTGATTTAGATATTCTTCCTCTACTGATTTCAACCCAGATTCAGATTTCATGTGGATTTGAGTTGAAGATTCGATGGTGGAAGTTTTGGTTGTGTAATGGTGGTGGATGGTGTTGATTTTGGAAAGATTATTTGTTGTTGTGGTGGTGGTGGCGATATCTTCCGGATTGGAAAGAAGAAGAGTATACAAATGATGGTGGTGGTGCTTATTGCCAAGGTATGGTTTCCATCCTGGAATTGTCTATTATCTGTTAAATTTATTTTAATTGAATTGTGGTTGAATTAGGTAATTACAGATGGATTTGATTGTGAATGGTGGTTTGCGATTGAATGGATTGTGGAGCTGTGAATGGTGTGCTTTTCTAAAGAAGATATTTTTGTTATAGATGGATTTGATTGTGGTATTAAGCTTGAAATGGATAATTACATGTGATTGGTAGATGGAACTGGTGGTGCTGTGACAGTTTGATAGTATTGGTGTTATGTAAAAGGGAAGATGCTTGAATTGGTGGTAGCAGGTAATGTTGGATGAATAATGTCGTAATTGCAAATTGCTGCGCGAAGCTATAGAAAGTGCTGATGTTCATGGATGTTGTTGGTTGGTCGTGATTCAAGAGGTTGCGTAAATGTATGAAGTGATTGAATGCAATCGGTTTTGATGATGTGTTTGGTTGTGGTGTAGATGGTGAGATGATTGAATTGTGATTGCAGGTGTTGTGTGTTTGTGCAGAGATGTTGCAACAACAAAGAATCTGAGACGGTCACCGGTATGGTTCGTAGAACGGTTCTTTATGAGGAGTTTGTATTTGTGCTTCAAGTTGTTGATGGTGATGCTTTTAATGGGTGTACAAAGCTATCCTCAAAGTACATATTTGAGAGAATGGAATGTGGATTGAAGTGTTGTGACAAAGTGAGTGGTTGTTCTTTGAAATTGATGTTGTCATTAAGTCGCTTTTATCGAATCGAAATGGATAAATTTTCAGTATACTTTCTTGATGCCATTATCGATTCAGTTAATTTATTTTACTTGAATAGTGTGATATTAAACTGTAGAAACATCGAAAATAGCTCCACTTGGATGGTGTGATATTCAACTTGACCAAGTTGCTTCTAAAATTTGGAGACAACTTGTGCTAGTTGCTTCCAACTTTGAAGACAACTTGACCAAGTTGCTTTCACTTTTGGAGGCAAGTTGTGCTAGTTGCTTCCAACTTTGAAGACAACTTGACCAAGTTGCTTTCACTTTTGGAGGCAACTTGAGCTAGTTGATTCCATATTGGAGGCAACTTGAGCTAGTTGATTCCGATTGAGGCAACTTGGTTATGTTTTTAAGCTAGTTGACGAATTTTTGGTGCAATGGTAACATAAGGTTGTGTTGATTTGTTGATGATGGTTGTCTTCATTGATGCTCATGCTTTAAAGTCAAGCGGATAGATGAATGCTTAGAACTTGAGCATGAACTCAATATGTATCCAGGCAGTGAAGCATAACAAGAAGTTGTTACTGCTTGTGTGTTGCTAATGGGGTTTGAGTAGGGGGCATGGAAGTGATTGCAACTATTTACTCATGTTGCAAGTGTGCATAGATGGTTGTGTTCATGAAGCTGTTGCAGGTAGAGTTTGCAGTAGCAGAGATGAAGGATGTGGTGTTTGTCTGGTGGTGGTTTGAATTGTTGGTTGAGCACTAATGGTGTGGCGAACCTGTGGTGCAATGGTAGCACAACTGACTATATGTCAGAAGATGTGTGTTCGATTCACACTAGGTTCACTTATTTGTGTATAATTTTAATTTTTTGTAGAGATAACTTGTGCTAGTTGCCTCCATATATGGAGACAACTTAGGCTAGTTGTCGTCATTACTTGTCAAGACAACTTTAGCTAGTTGCTTTCACTTGTTGAAGACAACTTGAGCTAGTTGCCTCCTATATGGACACAACTTCAAAGAAAGTTGACTCCACATGGTGGTGGTGGTCAAGCGGCGGCGATGGTGGTTGACTCGGCGATGGCGTTGTTGTTGGCTACAAGGCGAATATTCGTTGCTGGTGGTATTCGTTAGCTGCGGCGGTGGGGGTGGACAGTGGTGGTGGTTAGTTGGTGGATGGTGGTGGTGGTTGCGGTGGTGGTGGTAATGCTGGTGGTCGTGGTGGTTTGTGGTGGTGGTGGGAGGCGGTGGACAGTGGTGGTGGGCATTAGAGATTTTTTTTATTTTTTTTTGAATAATGATGGTGGTTTTGTATATTTACTATATAAAAAAGGGTATTTTAGTAATGTATTAGGCTTAGGGGATTTGTAAAGTTCATAAGGGTATTTTTGTAAGGGGTCTCGTAGTAGGGGTATATAGATAATGTTCCCTTTTTATAGAGTGGTATTTTCGTTATATTTGCTTGCAATAAAGGGTTAATTTTAATTTGAAATGAAATGAAAGAGGAAACCCCAAAATCACACAGCCTGGTTGGTTTCTTCAGTCAGTCTCTATTAATTCTCCTCGTCGTCGTCGTCTTTGTGCTGACGAAAATCTCAGGTACGAACTCACCAACATTTCTGCGTCTCTTCTTATAATTCACTCATTCATTATAAGCAATTCATTCATCAAAGATGTTGTTGTGAGTAACTAAGCTATGTTTATTATGGTTTGTAATTGATCATTTCTTCAAACCCTAGTTTCTCTGATCTCTTGGGAGAAAAACGAGAAGAAGAAAGAAGCTCTAATACTGAAAGCTTTCTTTATCTGAGTTGATTTTTTGAAGTTCCTGTGTGATTTCTTTCCGTTGATGAAATTTTGTTGTTGAATTTTTGAAATGTTGTTGAGCTTCACTTAGTTTACTGTTCGAGAATGTGTTTAAGAAGTTTAGTGTTGGATGTTTGTTTGTAGTTATACGTTATATCTGTATGATTTTCTCATATTTGTCTGCTATTATAGTAGTAAGTAGAATCCCTAGTAAACATGTTTGAGTTATGGATCAAATTAAACCTAATATTCCTACCAAAAGAAAAACAAACAAACAAACAAACAGTGGGGTGGGTAGTTGGCTCAGGTAAACTTATTTAATATATTGAATTCTGTTTTGACAGTAGAAGAGGGATGGTTAACCATTGACCAGTTAGATCAGCCAATGTAAAATGTTTTACTAGGGTCGTTTAGATTCCCTTTAATGTTTGTGCCGATTCTACCGGAAACAAATGATGTACAGCTCTTAATGATAGGTTTAGTAACGGGGGAACGTTGCATGAAAGCTTACCGATTGGGTAAATTACA
This sequence comes from Papaver bracteatum, assembly GCA_023529315.1. Classification (NCBI taxonomy): domain Eukaryota; kingdom Viridiplantae; phylum Streptophyta; class Magnoliopsida; order Ranunculales; family Papaveraceae; genus Papaver; species Papaver bracteatum. Next base: position 183,706 of record JAJJWX010005032.1, on the reverse strand, counting down.
GTTTACATCTGGAATTAAATTATGATCCCCTGAGATATCTGTAAAGAAGTGCTTCTTGCAGATATTGTGATGATTCCAGCGTATACAGCTGGTTCACCCTTATAAATGCGAGGCGAGGTTTTCCAGGTGGGAAAGAGGGATCCATTATTGCATGCAGGCATGTAACATATGACCAAAACTACCAATTAATGATGTTGATATAGGGAGTGTACTTGCATATTTTGCTCCGTTTCCAGCGCATACAAATGGATATGATTCACCACTCTAAATGCGAGCGTGAATTTTTCTAAAGAGAGAGAGAGTGGTGACTAATGCAACTTTTGCATGCTGTATCCACCATTTGGTTTACCGTGTACCACACGTCACATCACGTATCACATTTGTTGTTATCCTGTAGCTAATAATGTACTCGTTTCCAATTTTTTCGGTGTGGAATTTGTTCGTGTTTCAAATGTAAAAGTATCTTTAGCCTCATGAGACCAATCATTATGTTAGTAGAAACAAAGTCTGTTTATACTTTATGATTTAATTATGGAACTTGGTTAGCTTTCTAGAGAAGATCAAAGAGAAATTCTGCAATTAGGGGAGTTATGGATGACTCCGTTTTGTGTTCTTGGGAATTAATGTGTGCATAGGTCAGGTGTAGATTACAATGCCTGTCATGTGTAGTCTAATTGTTACCTTTCTGAAACAAATCTATGGGGTAGCTTTTTAGAAGCTGATCATTTACTTAGTAGAATTTAAGAGATTGACACATTTACTCTCTTTTGGAACATTTACTCTCTTTTGGAGATTGAAACATTTACTCTCTTTTGGAGAAAATAATGAGCACCATTTTATGATGTCATGGTGTGGAAACTCAGAACGGATGTAAGAATCCAGTCCTGGAAAATTGAGACATAGTGTATACTGCAAACCAAGTTTTACATATCCTACCCAAGAATTTCGAACTCCGTAAATGCCTAAAAGGATTGCGGGTTTGTACAATCTTAGAGTTCTTCACCTGTTCCCAAAATAGACCAAGTAATTCAGGTTTCCTTGAGCCTTTATTTCCTAGTATTTCTTGGGAAGCATGAGTGTTGCATTCAAATGATCCTTTTTACTTGTTTAAGATAGATAATTGGTTCTGGGCATGTGCTTAACTGTTTTAGAACTCTTTGTCTCTCTCTCTCTAAAGTTTTTCCTCCCAATATTCGCAACTCTTCAAAGAAAATTACCAACTAGCATCTTAATCTGATTGTAGGAGATGAGTAGTTTGGTGGAGAGACTGCGGATTAGGTCAGATCGAAGACCGTCATATAATATCGATGAATCGGATGATGAAGCCGATTTTGAGCAACGATCTGGGCGTACACAAGAAAAGCCTGAAAGATATGTCAGAACCGACGCCGTAAGTTTTCTTTTTCATTTTGCACCTTTTATTGTTTCGATAGTCCAGGTGTTGTGGAATGAGATGCTAATTTTGTCTCTCTTTTGTTATTTTTGTATACTATCATATGTATGTCTCTCTTTTCAGTTCAAACTAGAGGGTAATTAATCAGTGTTGAAATGAGTTGTTTCGCTGTTGGTGTAAATGTGGAAAAACAAAAATTTGCACCACTCCGTTCATCAGTATTCCTAATATTTATTTTATATTTATCTTCACTTGGCTTCTGAATCTGCAGTTACTCATCAAAGAAAAAAATAATACCTGAGCACACCATCTTGAAAAGACAAGAATGTACATGTTTCTGGATATTGACTTTTCTATTGTATGTAATGAAGCAGACTATGCATGTTAACATTAACGCACACCTGTGCTTATCAAAATATGAAGTCCTATGTCGAAGATGATTCATTTGGTTTACTATTTGTGGCAGAAGTTATCTACTGCTTATTTCCCCCCAATTCTTGTATTTCCACGCTTCCAAGTAACAATAAGGTATTCTTATATTTGTGCTTCCAATTCAATTGTAGAAAGCTGATTCATGTCAAGGCTGCGGAGAAAATGGGGATCTTCTTGAATGCGAGACATGCACATACGCGTACCACGCTAAATGTTTGCTTCCTCCTTTAAGATCTCCTCCTAACAGCTGGAAGTGCCCAGAATGTGTATGTTACCAGACTAATGGTTAATTGTTTTTGAATTTGATCACTGCTGGTTTTTTGTTGAGCCACCTTATGGCCACTCCTGAATGTATACAGTACTAGGAGATAATTAATTGTTTTTGGATCTGATAGTTGATGTCCCAGTTTGGTGATTCGTTTTTTTTGGCTGTTGCAGCTGAGCCCTCTAAATGACATTGACAAGATATTAGATTGTGAAATGCGACCCACCATAGCAGAAGACAGTGATGCTTCCAAGCTGGGTTCCAAGCAAATATTTGTTAAACAATACCTTGTCAAGTGGAAAGGACTATCGTATCTGCACTGCACATGGTAGTTCTTCTTAAAAACTGATTAAGTTAAAATGTGTCCCTTTGTTGTCTTACGAAATAAAACTGGCATTTGGTTGGGTTCTTCTTTTTACTAAAAGATCTTTCAGCATCATTTCAATTGCTAATTAGCTTTTCCTGCTTACGGAAGATATGTCAATAGCTGTTAATGCGCTTGCTGCCATACTGGGTCTTGTTCCATGTGGGCCATCTAGTGCTTTTAGATTTTGGAATTCACTAATCTGTTATCTACTACTGACTCAGGGTGCCGGAGAAGGAGTTTCTAAAAGCTTTCAAGGCACATCCAGGTCTGAGGACTAAAGTGAATAATTTCAACAATAAGTCAACGACTGCGAATAACTCCGAAGATGACTTCGTGGCAATTCGTCCTGAATGGACTACCGTTGATAGGATTCTCGCTAGCAGGTTAAAGACCATTTGTTTTGATATTCCTTATTTAATTTATTTCATTCCTTAGCGCACACACCCATTTTTTTAGTTGTGATGCCTTCTGTTGAAAGAAATCTGCAAAATGTTGTTGGTTTGCTTTATAAAGGTAGCATAATTCGGGTGTACTTGTGTACATATTTCGTTGTATAAGAGTCTCTAAGAGTTTGTTTAGGTTCAAAAGCTTTGATATGGTTGTTTACTTTCACCACTAAAAATGCTGTGCTTTCTTCTTCAATATGAAACACTTCATTTTATGTTGGATTCTGGCGCATTGTAATTTATAAGTGTTCGACCGAGCTCTGAATCATCACGAAAGACATTGAAATCTTATGAACCATTAATCCTAGTTGTTACACTGTATAGTTGTTTATTCTCTGTAACCAAATTCCTTGGTCTTTAAATGCATTTTTATGTTGTACTTTTGTTACGTTCAGGCAGAATGGTGACGAGAGGGAGTTCCTTGTGAAGTGGAAAGAGCTTGGCTACGACGAGTGCTATTGGGAAGTTGAATCTGACATATCTGCATTCCAACCTGAAATCAAAAGATTCGACAGAATCAATTCACAGTCTCGCAATCCATCCTCCGGTAAGCAGAAAAATGCTATCCGAGATGCAAAGGAAGCCAAAAAGAAGCCGAAAGAATTTCAGCATTATGAACGTAGCCCTGATTTTCTTACTGGAGGTACATGCTTTCGCCGAACATCCATTTTCTTCAAGGCATATGGTTCTTTTCTGATGTTCTTATATATATGTGCTGTGAACCTTTTACTTCATTTATCTTGATCAGATGATCATAAACATCTTATTATTGCATTGCATTGGTGTAGGTTCTCTCCATCCTTACCAGCTTGAAGGGTTAAACTTTTTACGGTTCTCTTGGTCTAAAATGACACATGTCATCCTTGCAGATGAAATGGGTCTCGGTAAGACTTATGTTTTATAACGAAGAATTTAGCTTTTTTCTTTTTTTTCTTTTAGATTGATGGTATCATTGTAGATGCATGTCTGAGGATTGTCATTGAGTGCAGGGAAAACCATACAGAGTATTGCTTTCCTGGGATCTTTATTCGAAGAAAATCTCTATCCTCATTTAGTAGTTGCTCCTCTTTCAACCTTACGCAACTGGGAACGTGAGTTTGCAACCTGGGCGCCACACATGAATGTGGTATGTATGTCTCTGGACTTATCAGCCTTACTAACCATTTCTATATACTTGGTGGTGAACACCTCATTCTTTGTCCTTCAATATTTTTTTATGTCGTACAGTTATTTGAACTATCCTGCAATGAACGAAAAGCCCCATAAGCAATTTGCACCTTGTCACTAATTATTATATAGTTAACCAACAAGGGTTTACAGAGAAATTGTTTTATGAAGTTGTGATCTGGGTTCATAATAAACTTGTTTCAGGTGATGTATGTCGGGTCTTCTGCGGCTCGTTCTGTCATTAGGGAATACGAATTTTACTTCCCTAAAGGTCAATCTAAGAAGCTGAAGAAAAAGAAGACTGGTCAAGTGCTGTCTGAAAGCAAGCAAGATAGAATAAAATTTGACGTCCTTCTAACGTCATATGAAATGATAAATTTAGACTCAGCTTCCTTGAAACCGATTAAGTGGGAGTGTGTGGTAATACTCAACTCATATGCTGGTTGCATTCCTAGCTAGTTGGCAACATGTATTGCTACTCAAATGTGGATATATGTTTTGTAGATTGTTGATGAAGGCCATCGACTTAAGAACAAAGATTCAAAATTATTTATTTCACTGAAGCAATACTCCAGTAATCATCGCACGCTTCTAACTGGGACTCCTCTACAGGTTTATTCTTCTTCTTACTCAGGCTTTGTTTCTTCGTTTGTAGCCTAATTATGTGCACCATGGGTTATTTCCTTTCATAATATCGTGATCGTGAAAGATGAAAAACCAAAGCATAAAGTAACAAAAGTGTTGAGTAGTGGTTCTGTTGGCCCAAACCATTTCATGTACCTGACATTACATTCTGCTTTTGCTTCAGCGATGTTTTCCGCGATAAGATTTGTGTTGAGTTTTTCAGCGACCAGTGTATCGCTGGTGACTTAGTTGTGCCATTCATGTTCCTTTTGGTTAGCTGTGCATTTTTGATTCTTTGTAGGAACACTGATGGTTCCTGTTTGATATGCTCTGCAGAACAATCTTGATGAGCTGTTCATGCTGATGCACTTCTTAGATGCTGGAAAGGTCAGTTTTATGTCCCATTGATACTTACCAACAAAAAAGCAAGGTAGATTCCAAAGATAGGAAAATGGTTTTGACTTGCGGTATATACTTGCAGTTTTCGAGTTTGGAGGAGTTCCAAGAGGAGTTTAAGGATATCAATCAAGAAGAGCAGATTGCAAGGCTCCATAAGATGTTGGCGCCACATCTTCTCAGAAGTACAAATCTAAATCTGCTTTTATTCCACTTACAATATTGGTTTCTTCGCATCTTTCATTTAATTATCTTGGACTACTTTCATAACTGACATGTTTTTCGATAAAGAACGCATTTTAATTTCATTTCTGAAGTGAAAGTACAATGTTATGTACTTTATGGTTCCTCAGAGGTTTGATTGGTTGTCCAAATTTGACTACGAATATGAATATACATAGTGGTCGTTCTTTTGTCATCAGAAAAATCTTTCTACATCCTCATATTAGTATCCTCATCTGCGAAAGCATGTTGGATTTTGATCTGCTGATGCCACATCTCTACTCTAACACCACTTCTACGGGCATCATTCTTTTAACATCTTTCCACCCTTACAGGTGAAATAACCAGAATAAGCCTGTTGCGTGCATTATGTATAACATAACTAATTTGTTGTGGCTGAAATGATAGTATGTACTCGTAGTTGTTTTCTTATGACAGATATTTAGAAGGACGAACAGAAATAATTTCATGTCTTAGTTTATATGTGCTTAGCTTTACCTCAGTTCTTCTGATGATTGTTGGAGTTAACAATAAATAAATCGTGCGACAACTGTAGGAGTTAAAAAGGATGTATTGAAGGAAATGCCACCTAAGAAGGAACTCATTTTACGCGTGGAATTAAGTAGCAAGCAGAAAGAATACTACAAAGCCATCTTGACTCGGAATTATGAGATACTGACTCGCAAGGGTGGCGGGCATGTAAGAATGCATAATTGTGATGAATGACCATCTTGTGTTTGCAGTTGTAATTGGAAGCATAACAATTTCTGCTTACTTTCGTTTTTCATAATTTATGCAGATTTCTCTTATAAATGTGGTTATGGAATTACGGAAGCTGTGCTGTCATGCGTATATGCTAGATGGAGTTGAACAGGATATAGAAGATCCTACAGAAGCTTACAGGTAACATGCTATGAATTTGATCCTTCGCCTACTGCTAATGTTAGTTCGTCAAATTGCTAGTTTCAGGTCGCATATTAATGCTATGTAAAGTGGGATAATATGTTGTCTTGTTAATTATACAAACGAGATATGCACTCCATTACTAACATAATACAATATAGTACGCACTGAAGTATCCACAATTATTGGTATGGGAACACAGCAAAATCTAGAGAACTGGTGTGCCTTAGTTACAAAAAATTATTTATACAATTTGATCTTCAAATTAACAATAATTTCCATTTCCCGTGCTTTTGTATTCTTTTCCAATTTGCAGGCAGCTTCTGGATACTTCTGGAAAATTGCATTTATTGGACAAAATGATGGTGAAGCTCAAAGAACAAGGGCATAGAGTTCTTATATATACGCAGTTTCAGCACATGCTAGATTTACTGGAAGACTATTGTATCTATAAGGTAAATTTCCAAAGAATTTTATCAGTATTGGGTTCTGCTAATTAAAATTATTTTCTGAACCGGTGTTTTGCTCTTGTGAATATTGTGCGTTAATGCTCTAGTGTTTCTATTCCGAAGAAATTTTAGTAATGTGAATTTAGTAAAAACGAGTAGGGGCTTGCACGAATTTACTTTTTGGTGTTATAAGAGTGTCTTGTGTTGATATACTGGAGCTTCTATTTTCAAGAAATGGCTATATGAACGGATTGATGGAAAAGTCAGCGGAGCAGAGAGACAAGTCCGAATAGATCGCTTTAATGCCAATAACTCTTCCAGATTTTGTTTTCTGCTCTCTACCAGAGCTGGGGGGTTGGGAATAAATCTTGCTACTGCTGACACAGTCATCATTTATGACAGGTGGTTACTTGTTTCTTTATATTTAACTTTCTTTTCTAGAGTGCATAATTCATAGGCTCGTTTAATTTCTTGATCTCTGTCAAATTGTTATCATTTATTAGTATTACTCTATCTTCCTATGTTCAGCATTCACAAAACCTTTATATTCTGCAGTGATTGGAATCCTCATGCTGATTTACAGGCCATGGCTAGAGCTCACCGGCTCGGTCAGACCAATAAGGTTTGATTCCACTGTTTAATTACTGGTTCGATGAACTGGAATCTTATTTTTGCTATAAGGTGCAAGTGCGGGGGCTTGTTGCCATGTGTTTGTAGTTGAAAATTGATAAAAGTCAGTGCAAGTTGCATGCTTGTTGATTCTTGCCCACATGTCAGGTAATGATTTATCGGCTGATAACTAGAGGAACCATTGAGGAAAGAATGATGCAGCTGACTAAAAAGAAAATGGTTTTGGAGCATCTGGTTGTGGGGAAACTCAAAGCACAGAATATAAATCAGGTATAGCTTTGCTCTAAAGTCTATGCGTCAAATATGTGGAATGATTGCATTTCTTTCTGTTCGTTCTTCCTAGCAAAGAACAGCTGTGCATGTTTCTTCAGGGATTTTTTTTATTTATTTTGAATATTACTCATGTGTTTAGTTCTTTATGAAATTCTAACACCCAGCTTGTGATGTTAAAAAATTATTTTCAGGAAGAGCTAGACGACATTTATTTATTTTATTTATTTTGAATATTAATCATGTGTTTAGTTCTTTATGAAATTCTAACACACAGCTTGTGATATTAAAACATTATTTTCAGGAAGAGCTAGACGACATCATAAGATATGGTTCGAAAGAGCTTTTTGCGGATGAGAGTGATGAAGCTGGAAAAGCTCGTCAAATACACTATGATGATGCTGCAATAGATAGGTGAAATTTGTTCTGCTCTCTTTTATCTTAACTTCCACTGTCAACAAATTTGAAGTTTATGTTCGTCACCTATAGTACTGTCTGTTATTATGGGTTTTACCTTGAATAGATTGCTGGATCGTGATCAAGCTGGGGCGGAAGAGGCTACAGTGGATGACGTGGTTGATGATGGCGGCTTTTTAAAAGCCTTTAAGGTTTCTCTCCCTTTCCCACTCAATAGTGTCTGTGCATATATACATGTATTGGGCCCTGATGTCGAGAAAATTTTCTATTGTTCTTTACAAACCATCCATGATAAATGGTGACTTTTTGTCCACATATACAAGGGAATGCGCACTTTACTTCAAAAATGATAAATAAGCAATGTGAAGATGAGCAGTTCTCCATCTCTGTCGTTTCTTTGTAATGAGAAGATTACATGCGTCTTAAGATCTTGTTAGTCATAAATATCATTTAGAACCTTTAAATAATCAAAAAGTCTGAGCAACCTCTTAATTAATTGCTGGATATCTATTCCCTTTAACCTGCGATTACCTTAAATTTGATCTCATGTCTTAAAATTGATGGCAATGTTTGTCCTTTGTCTCATAGAAATCACATTCTTAGTCATACCTTTCCTATTTTATTGTGCATAACCTCGTGTGTCCTTATTTTGCCTCTCCTTTTTTAGTTTTTCAAACACTTGTTTATCCTTATTTTTGGTTCTGCAAATCCTACATTTCATTAATTTGGTCCTGCAAAAAAATTGTCCTTATATGGGTTTTGCAAATCCTTCATCTTTTTATCTTGATTTTGCATCTCGTAGTGCTATTGAATGGGTTGTTATCTGGATAAAACTGTTTTTTGTTTGTCATCGAGGGATCTGGGAAACTAGTGAACCCAATTTCCTTTTCTTGGATCCAACAATGTTGCTTTAGATAAAATTAGTATCTAGTTCTAGATATTCGTTGGGTGCCTTCTGTAGAATTTAATAATATTGACTTCATGATTCTTCCTTGTGTCAACTCTATAGGAGATAGGAGTTCAATTGGTAGAATATTTGCGTAGAGTTTTGGATTTGCGTAGAGTTTTGGACTTCATGATTCATAAGCTGAGTCATGATAGCTACAAGAGTACAATGCAGGTGCTTGATTAAATGCCCCACCAAGATTTGATCACTCATTTAGTCAGTGGAATAGGGGTTTGAAGGTAACCGCTATGAAGTTTCGGAATGGCATGGGACATGGGATTTTGAGTTAGTTTAAGCAGCATGGAAGAAGTAATTGAACTCAAGGGCCCTGGTATGCATGAAAAATTTTCATGATGCAAATGAGATTAAATGCCTTAATTGTTGGTAGAAAATAGTTTTTGGATTTTGATTGTGATGTGCATTAGGCCTATAACATCTAAAGCCAAAACGAGCGTAGAAGTTTTCGGCAATTGCGGAAATGAAATATTCACCACCCTTCTCTCTCATTTAGCGTCCAAACTACAAGCAAAGCACTTTTCCTTGCTTATATCTTGCCAATTTTTTCTGGGTTTGGGTCCTAATGGGGCAAACAATTTTTTTTATTTTTGTTTTGATCTATTAAAGTGCGCCACATTTAAAAATTTGCCATAAGAGGTGAGTGGGAACTGAGAGAACCTTTGCAGTTGTGGTTGGGACTTGGAATGAAGTACCCACTATGTGATTCTGAGATGAGTCCTATACTTCGGAATGTCAGGAGAAATCAAGATGCATTAAGGGTATAGCACTGCATGATTTTGCTTAAATGAAATGGATTTTTTGTTAAATCTGGATATTTAGATACAAATTATATCGCAGATGAAAAGTGATATTAAAGCTGAAATAGTGGTACTTGAATGAAATTTGAGTGGTCTGAAAGTGTAATCACCTAGGAACGATGGGACACTTTCTGAGGCACATTAATCTTTAGTCCGGATTACCTGCACAGGAAGAGTTTTAGAGATCATTTAAGGGCTTTCGACTTGTTTCTATATTAATTCGAGCCTCCTTCATTGGTTGGTATGTCAAAAGCGCCATATGCATTTGCTCTTCTTGGATCCCGTTAAATAGAATTTGGATCCCGTTCGGTAGATGGACTGGGAATAGAAGGAGACGACTTGCCTGTTTCTTCTGTGACTCGAGGGTAGAAGAACTTGGACTCTAATAGGGTTTTGCCACCGTTGCGTGTAAGCTCTTGTAATTGTTCTCTTTCGATTATTATCTCGAGCCATAGGCTTGCTGTGAACTAAAACATGCTAAGATGGCCACACCTATGAGACTTGATTTCCTTACATCATGCATAGGCCAAGTTCAGTAAAGCTCTTGATGGAAAGATGATTTGGGACATTTTTCCTCTAAAATGTCAAGTATCCTCTGCTAAGATGTTTGATATATGTTGTGCCCTTTAGTTAATGTGGCAATTTCGTGAGCTGAAACTGTCATTTATCATACCGGTATGCTTGAGAGATGACTCTATTTCTTATTTGTTTTTCATATTTCTTTATATTTGTTTTTTCATTTTTAGATACTGAAAAAATATATAAATGCTGTTGTTATCATTCTCTGACATTAGTAGTGATTAGTGATGGGTATGCTACTGCATTGCTTCATTACGTAATGTCATTTTTCTTGGAATTTTAAAAATGCATTTGTGTAATCTATCGTAGGTAGCAAATTTTGAATACATAGATGAAGTGCAAGCAGCAGCTGAAGCAGAAGCACAGAAGGCGTCCATGCTGAATAAGCCTGCTGCCAGCAATGCAGAAACAAAAGTTTACTGGGAAGATCTGTTAAAGGACAGATATGAAGAGCATAAAGTTGAAGAATTCACTGCTATGGGGAAGGGAAAGAGAAGCCGGAAACAGGTATGTTTAAACTCCATCTGTAATTTGATGAGGTTGACGATGGGAAATACACGAAAAAGTAAATAAGGGCCATGAGCTACTGCAGAAATACATTTGCATTGCTGCCTGCATTTTTTCAAAGCCACAAGTTCTACCTACCAGGGTCTTTTGTCTCATAGGTTCTGGCTACCAGGGCATCCTTATAGTCTGAAATTGGAAAATAGTTCAATTATGTTTTTCATTTGTTCCCCCAACTGTTGTAGCTTATGTTTCACATTTGTTAAAAGCATTTTTGTTTTTTATCATCTGTTGTGAATTTTAGAATGTCTGAACAACTTGGGTTTCTAGTTCATTCTTGCTTTATGGATGTTTTTGGGTTGTATCAGATGGTTTCTGTCGAAGAGGATGACCTTGCTGGACTTGAAGATGCTAGTTCTGATGAAGAATTTGATGTTACTGAAGCTGACTGGGTTGATGCTGAAATGATCTCTGCTGGGACTGCAGCAGGAAAGAAGCCTCAGTCAAAGAAGAAAGCGCGTGGTATCTTCAGTCATTTTAGTCTTCATCTTTGATAAATTAGTTGGTGCATATATTTCCTGTAGTAGCATAACTGTGAGTTTAAACTCTTAACAGCGGATGCCAGCGGACCGATTCCTCTAATGGAAGGTGAGGGAAATTCATTCAGAGTTCTCGGATTCAACCAAAGCCAAAGGGCTGCATTTGTCCAGATATTGATGAGGTAATGAGATCAACCATGACATATCAAAACATCTTGTAGTCACACAAGAATAACAAACAAAAAGACCACGAAATATGATGGAAATAGGTGCATCCTACACACTTTAGATTTTGGATGACTAATATCTGGACCTTAGTGCTTGTATCTAGCAGTCACTTATATAATTTGGAGAATCATGGGGGTTTGAGGGAAGTATGAAAAGGGAGCGCACATCATAGATTGGCCTTCAAGAGGGGCATATTTTAAGATTCTATTGTTGACAAACGTGATTCTGGATGCTAACTGATATCGTGGATTGAACCTGATTTTTTTTTTCTTTTTCTGGCGATCTTTGTCACATCTATTCATATGAATGAGAAACAAAAGATCCTATTTTCTCATCTTGTGCCTATTCCTTAAAGGCTGAAACCTTGATCATCTTGCAGGTTTGGAGTAGGTGATTATGATTGGGCTGAGTTTGCTCCTCGCTTGAAGCAGAAGGCATACGAGGAAATCAAAGAGTATGTGTTCATTTTTAAAATTTCCCAGTACCTGAAACAATTTTAAGGGAGGAAAATTATATTAAGAATGAAGAGAAGTACCAGTAGGACCACATACAAAGTAGAGTATTGTGCTGTGGAATTTTATTCAGTTATTAGTTTGTTCCATATTGTTGCAGTAGTTCCCGTTTTATAAATAGGTCCTCGTTTTTTTTTTTTCCGGATATTAAGAAATTTATTAGCATCATGCTTTGTTGCATGCAATGCAGCATTTGTAAGTAAACCCTTTAGCCAAATGGGTTTCCATGATGTGAAGTTATCCCATTTCAGATGGTGGTTATGCAATGCCTTGATTTTAATCTTCACTTCTTCAGATATGGAACTCTCTTTTTGTCACATATTACTGAGGAAATTAGTGATGCACCATGCTTTTCAGGTAATTTTTCCTTGTACCTAGTCCTGTGCACTTCTTATTAGTGTCGCTTGGTATTTTTTTTAGAACATTTATATGCCTTCGCTTGTTTGCGTTATTATTTTTTTGACTTTCTTGATATTTTACTAGGATTTTGGTTTGTTGTCTGGCTTTGCAACAGATGGCGTTCCAAAAGAAGGACTTAGGATACAAGATGTACTTGTGAGGATTGCAGTGTTGATGTTGATCAAAGAAAAGGCAAGTAACTATCTGGTTGATATAAGTTTGTTACATGTGATTGCACTTATGTTGGAAGGGTATAATAGTATTCTGCATTTAAAGCTGTCTTACTTACAGGTGGTAGTAAGTTTGTTGGATCTAATTTTCTAACCTCACTGTCCTATTTAAACTAAAAGGTTTTTGGATGATTTCTGGTTGTATTGAAGTTACATTATGTTCTTTCTGAACTGCATATGTCACATCAGTACTTGAAGCACATGTTGAACAGATTTCAGAAATTACTAATCTTCAGGAATGTAACAGGTACAGCTTCAACAAGAACAACCTGGTAATCCCCTTTTTGCGGAAAACATCATTTCACGCTATCCTGGGCTGAAGAGTGGAAAGTCATGGAGGGAGGAACATGACTTATTGTTATTGCATGCAGTTCTAAAGTATGTTTGCCAGAATTTTATCCCATTGTGATTCTTAGATATGTAGCTAATTGCTGGCAATTATTTAGTTGTGCATTTTTGTTTGCGTTTCATTTTAATTTTTTGGTCGTTACAATGTCATATGAATTTTGGCCCAGGCCTTGTTTCTTGGTCGTTATGCCATGAATATGAGAAACTGACATGCCAGTAATGGCAGTGTGGAGGATATTGTAGAATTAGAGTCTGAAATGAGATCTTTACAGGTTGTTAGAGCTAGGCTTGCACATTTTAACATTTGCCATCATGCGACCGTGCAAGTATATGCATGAAATATCCTTTTCTTGAGGAGATCATGATCATATGGGTCCACGACTTCTTGGATTCCAATTTAAAGCATCTGCATTGTCTTTATGGTAGCTAGTTTTGGTTACTTACCTTTATGAGAGATCATTTGTGTCACACACCTTAAGTACTTACATACTTAGAATATGGTGAATTGCCAATCTACTAAAAGACTCCCTCAGGTTGGACCAGTTACTGATGTGTATAAATACACTCTTCAATTGGTGCAGTACAGTGTACATCTTTTTCCCATTTGGTATCTGATTTCTTTTTCTTTTTAAATCATTAGGCATGGGTATGGAAGATGGCAAAATATTGTTGATGATAAGGATTTGCATCTTCAAGAGATCATTTGCCAGGAGCAAAATCTACCCTTTATAAATACTTTATCCTCTGGAGCTTCTCAAGTGAATGCTGGTGTCAATCCAGTTAATCCTGAAATGACATCCAATAAGCAATCAATGGGATCTGGTGGTGTAAATGATTCCAAGTCAGATTTCGCACAGGGTACCGCAGAGAACGCTAATCGTGCCCAAGTGTTTCAGGATCCTTCTATGCTGTATAATTTCAGGGAGATGCAGAGAAGATTGGTTGAGTTTATTAAAAAAAGAGTACTTCTTTTGGAGAAAGGACTCAATGCAGAATACCAGAAAGTTTATTTTGTAAGTTATCTTTTTGTTACTTCACCTCCTATTAATGTGGCTACATGTAACTCCAGTTTAATGATATGATTAGATGTGATCACATTCATGGTGTATCTTCAACTACTCTTATCTCCACAACATAAGAAATCAATGCAAGATAAATCCCGAGTCATAATTCCCTACATTGTTAGATGAAAAACCACATTGGGCATGTTTGTGCTCTATGTTGACGACAGTTGACTCTTCTCCGAATTATGATGAGATCTCAAAGTCTTTACAGGGAAAGATTGACAGTGTTGATGAATAATGATTTTTTTTTTTTTTTTTTAAATGTGGAGATGCATATATATGCAAATGGGTCCTGTATCAGATTTGTTTGTAAGGTAATGAATGACCCTCATTCAAGTTTTTTTTCTTTTGGGGGCGGTCTCAGGGTGATGATCAACCAAATGAGGTGTCAAATGGTGCTCCAAATGTTGTTGACGTCGAGAGTCCTACTTCCTTGGGGAATGATGCCCAAACTGGCGAACCTCTTCCTCCGATCGAACCAATTGGTAAGCTTATATCTGATTTTCAGAACATTTTGCAAAGCTATAGAGTTGTCCATATGTAAATTTTGCATTATAAAAGTTAGTTTTGGCATGGATCATGTTACGCACAACTGAGTAAATACTAACTTTTTTCTGTTGACATCATTTAGGTTATTATAATAGTTTGAAGGCCATACCTATCTTGTTAGGATACAAAACAAAAAACCCAATATAAATCTACAAGAGTATTTTTGTTTATATATGTGACTAGATCAGTGGACAGGGTAATCATCTTCACTTTTTTCCGCGCATTGTGGATTATTTCTTTAATTTATAGTTACTTAATATTTAGGTTCTTTATTTAGATGATAATGCGGCCGAGATTGGCGATGGATAAGTATCAATGTTATCTGCTAGATTTTATTTGAAAGTTTATTCATATATAAGGTTGGGTGTTTGCAGCTCTTGAAGAATTAAAAACTGTTGCCTGTGATGACAGTTCAGATCGTATTAATATGGGAAGGCTTTATAATGAGGTAAACTAACATGCTTGTATTATTATGTCGTTACAGTTGATCATGAAACCTCAATTTTACTTGTCAAACGTTAGTACTTGCCTTAAACAAGGTCGGCCTCGTTCCCTCTAACTTTGGCTGGGTGTTTTTCTTAAAGTAGCTTCTTGTTTTCTCGATAGTCTTTTCTGGATATAGCAAAATATTTAATGACACTTGTAAATCCCAGCATCCCTATTTACCCTTTTTTGTTTGTAAATAATCCTCCACCAGCTGTGTAAAGTAGTTGGAGAGGGCATCCAAGAATCACTTCAGCCACAAGACGAAATTAAACCTGCCGGTTTTACCTTGAAAGAGAGCATCTCTCGTGTTGAAGCCATTAAGGAGGACTTGCAACATATTTTCACTCCACCAAATACCACCACACCTCCCGAAGAAATCAAAGTGGTATCTGATCAATCAGCCCAGGATACTGTTTCTGGAGGTGAGTGTCTAACAAGAAAAGATGGAGATGATTCCAGAGTTGGTGAAAAGTTGGATTCCCTGCCAAAGGTTTCTGAAGCAGATTCAGAGCCTCTGTCAGCTTTTTTAAATTCTGCAAAGGATAGCTCTGAAGTTGCCGAGTCCAACGATTCATCAATACCTGTGTCAGTGGAAGGATCAGTAGATGTGGATATGGCTGATACCGAACCAAAGAGAAGGGGTGGGGTGATTGTTTTGGATGATTGACTGTGAGGTGGGGTACTCTTAATCGTATTACCAATTGAAGTAAAACTACAGGGTATAGAACAGTCTGAGTACAGTATATTATTAGAACTTTCCATAGCCGTTGTTGTAGAATATAATTGCATATATAGTATGTGTAATCCTAAGAAAGATGGGGGTATCATTCAGGGATTTGTTTCTTTGTCTACTCTTTGACTTTGTTTTACTTTAGGATAAGAATTCTCCTGTCTTTACATTTAGATCATCTATCAAATTGTTTGTAAACAGAGCAGTTCCTTTCCTAAAATGGGGTTGTAAAGTAAACTCTATTACTTGTTCTGTATGTATGGATCACTGTTATGTGTAGCCCTTGTCAAAACAACAGCAAAAGATTATATTATTGGGGATTTCGTTTTTGTGTCCATTAGGGGCTACAACAAAGCAGGTAGAAGGTCAATTTGAAAAAAGAGATGTTTCGATGGCAAAATACAAAAGGAAAGTTACAACACTTTGATATCCGTCTTTGAAAAAGTGGGCATCAGAAAGGTACCAAGAAACAAAATGCGACGCGCGGATGCCTTGGATTTCCCGGGTTCAGTCATCCCCGGAGCTTGTCAAAGGACAATAAAGATCGGAATCCTTTAAGGGTCGGCTATTAATGAGCCAGACACATAGTGCAATAACTCAGAGCTCGGCTATTAATGAGCCAGACCCATATAGTGCAATAACTCAGAGCTCGAGTGTGATCTTAGCTGAAGTGAAAGAGACCTGGATAAAAGGAATCTTCAGCTACCTCGAGTCCAAACTATTACCAGACGACCCACAAAGGGAAAGAAAGATTAAAACCAAAGCAACCAGATATCAGCTCCTAGATGGTGTACAGAAAGACCTATTTTATCCAAATTCCACTATATCCAACTTACTTGCTATAGGCTCTGATCACCATCCCATCCTCCTCAATACTAATCCTCACTGGAATTCTGGGAAAATTCCTTTTAAATTCTTTGGTCCTTGGCTTGATCACAAGGATTGCAAAGATATCATTTTGGAATGCTGGCAGAGAAAGATGTCTGGATCCAGTGCTTTTCTCATAGCAAGGAAGCTCAAGGAAATCAAGCTAAAGCTCAAAGTTTGGAATAAAGAGGTTTATGGAAACATAAAGACTAATATTGAAGAAAGCAAGCAACATCTGAACTGGATACAAGGAAACTATTTCAAACCAGACAGAAGCTCAGCTCTAAAATCTGCTATGCAAGTCCTAAAAGAATGGAAAGACATTGAAGAAAAATTCTAGAAGATTAAAAGCAGAGATCAATATATCAAGCTAGGAGACAGGAATACAGGGTATTTTCATAGGTCAGCAAAGAGCAGAACTAGAAGAAACAAGATTGATACCATACAAGATGCTGCAGGAAATTGGCTTGAGGAACACCAACAAATAAAACATTGCTTCACTGTCCACTTTTACAGTATGGCTTCTTCAGAATCACCAAGAATCAACCCAGAAATAGTAAATCTCATCCCCACTACCATATCTGAAACAGACAATACTATGCTAAACAGAATACCTGAACCCCATGAAGTCAAAGAAATCATTTTCAGCATGGCAAAAGATAAAGCTCCTGCGCCTAATGGATTTCCACCAAATTTCTTCCAAGTCAACTGGGAGATTGTAGGAGAAGATGTGGTAAAAATGGTCCAACATTTCTTTAAATCTGGGCACCTTCTGAAGGAAATGAACACAACCTTCATCACCTTGATACCTAAGATAAATAAACCAACAAACCCCAGCCACTTCAGACCTATCAGCTTATGCAACACAACATATAAAATCATCTCTAAGCTGCTAGCTCAAATGATGAAACCTTACCTCAACAAAATCATCTCCCCTACCAATCCGACTTCATTCCTGGAAGACAAATAACTGACAACATAGCCATTGCTCATGAAATAATCCATTATATGAGAAGTAAAAGAGGAATCAAAGGAAAAAAAGGTAATATGGGAATCAAGATAGATATGGCCAAAGCCTTTGACAGGGTAGACTGGACCTTTCTTCAAACCATAATGGAAAAAATTGTCTTCAACACCAGTTGGTGCAATAAGATAATGCAATGCATCACTACTACTTCTTCAGCAGTTCTCATAAATGGTTCTCCAGACAAATTCTTTAATCCTTCTAGAGGTCTTAGACAGGGAGACCCCCTCTCCCCTTATATCTTCATTTTTTGCATGGAAGCCTTGTCAAGGACTATATCTCATGCTGAAGATCTTGGCATTATCTCTGGCATCAAAATCTGCAAGAATGCCCCCTATATAACTCATCTGTTATTTGTTGATGACTGCATGGTGTTCTGCAAAGCCAATTCTACTGAAGTCCAAAATCTCAAGGACATCCTCAACATATTTGGAGATACCTCAGGCCAACTCATTAACTTCCACAAGTCTGGTGCCTTCTTCAGTAAAGACACAGATCTAAATATCATTCCAGAAATATGCAACATTCTTGAAGCTATGGAGCTTCCTAGTAATGACAAATATTTAGGATCACCTCTATTCACTCATAGAAGTAAGATTACATGCTTCAAACCAGGAGTTAATAAAATGAAGATCAATTTATCTAGCTGGAAAAACTCTCCTTTAAATCCTGCAGGAAGAGAAGTCATAATCAAAGCAGTTACATCTACAACCAGTATATACCAAATGAACTGCTTCAGGATCCCAAAGCAGACATGCCAAAATATGAACAAACTTCAAAGGGACTTCTTCTGGGGGGAAAACTTGGAAAATCCAACAGGATATTATCCAAAAGCATGGACTGCCATTTGCAAACCTAAAGAATTGGGTGGACTAGGATTTATGAACATGGATCTCTTCAACAGTGGTATGATAACTAAAATAGTATGGAGATTGGAGCAAGACAAGGACTCTCTCTGGTATCAGCTGATGGAGGCAAAGTACTTACATGGAAGAAATGTTTTGAACATGAACACAAAGGCCAAGGATGGAGACTCTTGGTTATGGAAAGGAGTCTTAGAAGAAATCAAGAACATCCAACAACACTGTGGATGGAGAATAGGGAATGGTAACAAAATCAAGATATGGGAAGATATATGGATCCCAAGAACTGATGAAAAACTCACCAAGCCAACAAATTGTCCAGCAGATATCCAAATGCTGGCAAACCTAATGACATATCAAAAATCCTGGAACTCTACTCTTCTTCATCAGATTTTCAACCCTGCAACAGCTAACAACATCTCTTAACTAAGCATCCATCCTAGAGTGGAGGATAGTATGCAGTGGAGTATCAGTACCAATGGCAAGTTCTCAGTCAGAGAACTATATAAAGCTAAAATTGAGCATCTCTACAGAAATGACCAGATCATAAGAGATTGGAATGCAATCTGGAATCTGGAAGTGGCACCAGCAATCAAGATTTTTCTCTGGAAATGTGCTAATGAAATACTCCCTACCAATGCAAAGACTGCCAGCATTCTCCACTATATTGATCCCATATGCAGAATTTGTAATTGTGGGGAGGAAACAATGACACACATGTTCCTAAATTGCCCAACCGCCACAGAGGTCTGTAATCACATTCTAGGGGAAAATCATGGTCTCTTTAACTACCAAACCCCCTTCATGGAGTGGTTCAATGAATGGTTTCTCAATGGAAGTAACACTGACAAAACATGCATCTATGCTACTACCTGCTGGTTCATCTGGAAAGCTAGATGTGATCTAGTTTTTCAAAACTTAGTCCCAAATGCTAAAGTGACTGCCATCAGCATCCAACAACATCTCTGTGATTTAATAGAATTCATAATATGCCTCACCATGTTTTTAACAATCAGGATCCCCACCATATAACTAGTGATCCTGTCATTAATCATGGGAATCATGCTGGGATCCAACAAAACCATCAACATCATGGCTTTGTAATAAAAATATGTACTATTCAGGATCCCAACACTTCCCATTATTTCTCTGCTCTAACTATCATTGAACTTGCAGGAAACCTGGTTGATAGCAGAGGACACACATCTCAAGGAGGACCATAAGCAGCTGCAGGAGGAGCAGAACTAGTGTTTGGATGGGCAGGAAAGCAGCAGCATACAAATATTGTCATACAAGCTGAAAATCCTGAGATTCTGGAGCACTTCAACAACCTTTATGTTAGAGACATCAGGGGAAGATTCAACAGAGACTACCACAGAGAACAAGAAATACTAAATGATGAAAATTCCCTTCCTAGTATCCCTGTAACTTTTGTTTTAATCAGTCTTGATCTAATTGATAGAACTCAAAATAGCCAAGCTCTAAATTTGGCTAATATATGTAAAAACTCCAGCAGGGGGTCTAAGGTTTGTCCAAACCAAGACTCCTTAGGCTGTAATATCAATGTTATTCCTTAGGCTGAGCCTAAGTTTTCCTTAAAAAAAATAATACCACTACTCAGATGTGTAACAGAAAAATAGGGAGAACAAATCCTAGCTGAAATACCCTCGGGGGATTGTGGTAACCACCCTGGAAAAAGGTCTCTAGTCGAAAAGGAAAGATCCCAAGGCTATTTCTGGCCACAAAAAAAAAAGCAGCGGAAGATGTTAAAAAGAAATGCGATAAATGCCAAAGGTATGATTAATCAATGGCAAAATCATTTTTTTTTATTCTAACAAGCTTTGAAAGGTACAGAGCAAAAATGCAAGTACCAAATTACACATGTCAGAAATTTCACGGAAAAATGGCCCTTTAGCGTAATAAGGAAGGAATGTCCCTAAAGTGACTTGGAAAATACAGTGATAATTAACACTGAATCTAGAAAGTGCATATACGACAACAAGATACACGCACTAGCAGAAACCCTGCATAGCGTCTTCACTCCTTGGCCATTGGACATTATGAGTCAATTCACTATGATAACAGTTTCAAACTCACAACTTACTTTAAAAGCAAATGAGAAA
Organism: Papaver bracteatum; assembly: GCA_023529315.1. Classification (NCBI taxonomy): domain Eukaryota; kingdom Viridiplantae; phylum Streptophyta; class Magnoliopsida; order Ranunculales; family Papaveraceae; genus Papaver; species Papaver bracteatum. The sequence goes on along the minus strand of JAJJWX010005032.1, from coordinate 162,919 downwards.
ATATTATGAAGCAAAAATTCAAGCTTTTAAACCTGAAATTGAACTAAAAATCTGTTGAAATACACGCGCATGGAGGCAGAAAATATCTATTGGTTAGCACATATTATTTTTCAGTGTGGGTTGAGGTGAAAGCGCTGGTAACAATTACAGAAAGTGATATCAGTAAATTCTCATTGGAACTGTACATTTGGATTATCCATGACGCTGGTAGTTGACAATGGGATACAACTCAAATATGAAAGACTAGCAGAATTCTGTAGAAACAAAAATATACAACAAAAGTATGCTTCTTAAACCATACAACGCTTGAAATTATGATATGTTGACCAAAAATTGCTAAAGACAACATGGTATAAGGGATGGACAATAGCTAATCACCGAATGAAACAGGTTTAGCACGCCATATTTTCCACATGGAAACAGACGGGTAGAAATTTTAAACAAGACTTTATTGTCATATATAAAGATTTTTTTTGATGTTGTTAAAGGAAGTTCGGCAGAATATTGCACGAAGTGCTATGGGCCTATAGATCAATAAAGATATCTTTAATACAAGAATACCTATTCTCTTTAGCATTTGGTATGGAAGTTGTCTTACCCACTGAGATGAAATTCCCGACCACCAGAACACTGTTAGCCAACTTAGGCAGAAATGATAAAGTTATTCTAAAAGCGATCGAATAAGTCGATCTGAAAAGAGAAAGAACACTAATACAACTGGAAAAGAAGCAGAGGTGCATGAGAAAGAATCAAAAGCATGTCAGCCAAGGGATCTGACAATTGGTGACCTGGTGCTAAAAGAAGTTCTACAAGTAGCGCTGAATATAAACTGGGTAAACTTGGGGAGCATGGAAAGGACCCTGCATAATATCTGAGAAGATGGGAAGGGGGTCCTACAGACTGAAAAACCAACTCGGTGAAGAGCTGAGTTATCCATATAATATTATGTGTTATGTTAATATACGCACTCATGCATAGATTAAGACCTATTAATAACTAATACATTGGATTATGGGATTTATTAATTAATTGTATTGGGTTTTGGAATTTATATTGGGATAAGCTAAAAGAAAAAAAACATTTTAATGACTAACCAGATTCCATAACTACCCTCGTACTGTTTAAGCATTTTGGGTCCTGTAATACTAGTTTTGCGATTTAAAGAAGAGTCTGAAACACTCAAATTCTTAAAGTCATAAGATCTAAAAAAGTTGATACCTTAGTTGGTACACACTGATTTTCCGACATTAGTTTTTTTTCTTTAAGTCGGTGGGTTATAATTTTTTACCCTGCCAGATATATTTCAATTTTTTTGTGTCTCCAGATGCCTTCAAGTTATTTGAGTTGTTATAAGCCAACAGGATTTATAGACCCTTCCGACCATTGTTTCGCTGGCAAGGTTATATTTGTCGACCCCGCAGACTGTGATACTTTTGTTGTATGAGTCGGTCAAGATAGTCGGCATATTATTCATTCAAAGACCCTTCCGGCGTACAAATAGTCGGTTTTTTCTTCATCCGCGGACCATGCCGGCTAGACTTAGTCGGCACCTTATTCAAACGTCAACCATGTCGGCGGAACTTAGTCAGCACCTTATTCAAACGTCGACCTTGCCGACTTTTCACATTTTCAAAACCAATTTTTTTGATTGAAATCGAACTCATAAGACAGACCAAAGGTTTAATCTACTGAATAATAATTTAAAAATTTTAATCTAAACTCAATCAACTAACCTAATCATAATTTTAGTGTTAATTAAAAAAGGGTATATTAGCCATTTAGAAAATACATGGTAAAGGGGTGTCTTGTTTTACTTCAAAATGACCCAGGTTTTGTCTCATTAGGTATACCCCAATTAATCTGGGCATACCCCAATCAAGCCATGTTAATTTAAGAACAATTCCTATTTTTTATTTTAACCATTTTGGTTTGATATAAAGTACGTAGGATGTGCAACGATTGACTAATTTGAAGGATTTTTCTAGATATTAAAAAATTGGAAATCATAGAAACATTAATATTATACCACATCCGATGTATTCACAAATCTAACTTAATATGAATATTATTTAACATATAGATTATAAATGTATGATTTTTTTTTTCTAATAGAATTATTATGTTATACAATGTTTGGGACCTAATAATGTTTAAGGTAAATTATTGGAATGTAGTATATTATATAATAATATTTTCGAATTTATTCTTTTAGCACTAAGGGTTCGAGTCGGGACCAGAAAATTCTATCATTTTATCGAGAATATTAAAAAAGTTTTACTGTAATGTGTTATACACAATCGACATAGATATGATGAGATGTAATTTCCAGTCACCTTATTATTAATGTTTCAAGGAAGTAATGAAATCCATGTCCATGAATTAGATGAAGACATTTTTTTTTGTTTTTTTGTAAGAATAAAATAAGTGAGCCTTACAAGCCTGGGGAGGGCTCTTCCCGAAACATCACTATACAAAATATGATTACAAAATGAGGAGGGACACCAACCCAAATATCCGTAAGACCCTCATTTGTTTTTTTAGAAAAAAATATCAGCAAATGTTGAAACACAACCTGATCAAAAAGAGAGGATATGGCTCTTATGTCCCGCAATAAACCTATGCAGAACCATTTCCCTAGCTTACAAGTCTTATACATATTCACAGCAAACTGATAATCACTTTCAACAACTAACTTATTCACACCAAGATGTAAAGCAAGTTGCATACCATTTTTTTTTTTTTTTTTTTTTTTGAAACTGAACTTATAAATCCCCCATTATGTTGAACCAAAAAGAAAATATTACAATAACGAGTTCAACAGCAGATTACAATTTATATAAAAGCCCCCATTAATCACCAATCTATCAAACCAAACTAGTAGAGAAAATGTAAACCACCCACCAGACCACCTAAACAAAACGAAAACTAGTAAGGCCTAGCTGGAGGTAACTAATAGATATCTTAACAAAAAGAACCGACCTAATCTGATGATTCCATGGCATTCAAAAGTACCTCGAATTGCAGTTTAATAAGGTCAAGGAGGTGAAGGAGTTTTTCGCATATTCCCTCTGATCAGTATATGAATTTCCTGGCAAACCCAAAAGTCTATTGAAATGACTTTCACCCAAGGATGGATTAACATATAAAAACCTCTCTTTCACCCACTTTAGATGCTCCTCGGACAAAACAGGATTAGAAGTAGTATCAGAAGAAGGAGCAGCAACACTCTTTTTGTGTTTATTATTACAAATTTGTTTTCCCCTGCCAAACCATACTCTCTTGAAAATCATCATCTTCTTATTCATCTCCACACTTTTATTCTTCTTCTTCTTCTTCTTCCTCTCCTTCGAATCGCCAGTTTCACTCTCAGTCCGGCGACGTTTCAAAGAAATAGCAGTTGATATGGTGGGTTTTGTTGGTTGCATACCATCTCTGATAGCCCATAGTTCAACAACATTGTTAGAGTTGCCAAGGACATGCCATCTTTATCAATCAATATTTTTCCAATCATAGAGGCAATCCCTTCTTCTTACTATCTTGAACTGCTCTACCTCTGCTTTTTTCTTCAACTGTTTAACAACCTTCTTAGCCATTTCTGGAGAAACAAATACTTCTTTTACCTCTGCTATTTTCTTCGACTTTTAAATAACCTTCTTAGCCTTTTATGGAGAAACAAATACTTCTTCTACCTCTGCTCATTTCTTCGACTTTTTAACAACTTTCTTATCCCTTTCTGGAGAAAAAGATATTTTTTTCTACCTTTGCTATTTTCTTCAACTTTTTAATAACCTTCTTAGTCTTTCGGGAGAAAAATATATTTCTTCACTTTGTGAGCCTTACATTACGAGCGCATTAGATTCCTGGTTAACATGGAAATTTTTAGTTTGAGACGAGTATTTTTCTTCTTGCCAAAATGTAAGACATAAACAATGAGGTACACACACATTTTTTACTTTTAAAGAGAACAAACCAAGCATACATACAACTAACATACTAATGAGAAGAAGGATTATGAAAAAGAGTCAACTAAGTACTATGTAATATAAGTTATGGATTCAGAAAAGTCTATAACATACCTTCATTTGCTCAGGATATTTTTCTTGATACTTAATCAAGACCTTATCGAACGCCTCCTTGCTCGTGTTCAAAAGTGAAGTAATGCGAATTTCACCTTCACTAGTGAGACCCTTAGAGACTAAACCTTGATAAAAAGACCATCAAGGTTTAATCATGTTCTCCAAGCTATACTCTAACATCCTTGGGTTTTTAGCAACAGCTGATGAACTAATACCTATTTGATTCACAAGGTAATCCATGGTCTCTGATATATTCTTCTCAGATAGTGTCATCAAACGAGGATGGACATTAATTAAATGTCCAATTTGTGCTTTTGACCAACCCTATTGCTTGAGAACGTTCAATTTTGCTTCCCAGGTCGATTTACTCATTGTTGTGATTGTATGAATAGCATTGAGAAATTATGCAATGAAATTTCAAACAATGACATTTAAATTACTGTAATATACTTGAGTCGGTATCTTTGGATTTACACGAATTAATTTGGTTCTTTTGTCTTTTCACTTGATCTGCTAGATCCATTTCCAAGTGTTTTTATGGTTCTACATGGAATTTTAAGCATTTCGTTTTGCTTTTATATTGTGCATGGAACTCCGGACATTTGATGCAATGGAACTCCACTCCATATATTTGATGCAATGGAAAGACAGAAACAAAGAGATATGGTGAGTTGATACTAGTTTTTTTGAAAAATCCATTGCTTCTGCCCTTCTTCCATTTTAAATCTTTACCTTGCAGTCAAGTATTTTATTGTTGGGTGATTATTTAGTCTCAAATTCTTTCTATGTTTGAAACATTTGTAATAATAAATCTGTTTGAGTCTAGACCGAACTACGGTTTTTAAATCTGACTCGATTCACCATCTTTTTAATCCCACTCAATAACTTGTACATAGCTCATTTTAGGCTTAATCACCATAAAATTCCTCCTTTTTTTTTCTTTTTATTAATACAATAAAACTTCTATAAAATAAAAAAGACTTGGGACCATCCTAATCCTATTATATTTAATTTTAAATAAATATAACATAACATAACGATAATCTAATATTTTATTATTTTATAGATATGTTAATAATATATTAATTTAAGAACAATTCCTATTTTTTATTTTTTATTTTAACCATTTCGGTTTGACATAAAGTATGTAGGATGTGTAACGATTGACTAATTTGAAGGACTTTTCTAAATATTGAAAAATTGGAAATAATAGAAACATTAATATTATACTACATCCGATGCATTCACAGACTCTAACTTAATATAAATATTATTTATCTTATATAATTCATATATAAATTATATATGTATGATTTTTTTTTCTTCTAATAGAATTATTATTCTATATAATATTTGGGACCTAATAGGGGCTGTTTGGTAACCATTATTTTAATGGATTATCAGCCCATAATCCATTATGCAGATTATAATGGATTCTATATGCGTTTGGTAACCATTATTATAATTGATTATTTTAATCATAATTGAAAAAAATCCATTATTTCCATAAATAGGAAAAAGTTGTTTTGAAAATTTATAATAATCAATTATTTTTTCTAAGAAACTTAAATTGGATTTTTTCTTCTTATTTTCTCTAAACTATCTAGAGAGAGACATCAAAACAACACAAGACTAAAAAAATATCTTAGATCATTGCTCTTTCTTCTCCTTTTCGAGATCATCATTCCATGATAATTAATTATTTGAAAAAAGTGTTTGGAAAAATTTATTTTAAAAATGATTATATCAAAATCAATTATCAATTTATGATTATCTATAAACATAAATAGATAATCATAAATTTTACCAAACAAGGCCATAATGTTTAAAGGAAATTATTGGAATGTATTATAATATAATATTATCGAATTTATTATTTTAGCACTAAGGGCCCGAGTCGAGGCCAGAAAATTCTATTATTTTATCGAGAATATTACATTATCGAGTATTATATTAAAAAAGTTTTACTGTAGAGCTGAAACACTCAAAAGACCTAAATGGAGGAGATCTGAAGTGCTCAAAATGGAAAAATAAAGCAGAGCTGAAGCGCTCAGAGTACCTAAAGGATCCCTAAAGCCGATATGTTGGACAAATACGGCTCTTTGGTCATTAGAACGCCAACGATATAAATACTATCTCCTGACGCAAAGATCATCGCTCAATGGTTCATCATCCGATTGTCATTAATATACATCCTATATATAAATACTCAACTTCAAACCGTTTTAACTTACACCATCTCTACATTGAAATTGCTAGTGATATTTTCACTGACATGACTGATGCTTCTCACTCGTGCACAAGATGTTGTTATTATTCGATAAGTTGCAAGCTATGTAAACTTCAATTAACAACTAAAATTTTTGTGGGATAGTATCTTCAAAAGGTTTGTGGCGTTAGTGGATAATGAAAATTCAAAATAAAAAAATCCATCCTTCGAAATTGAGTTTCCTTTATCAATAAGGAAAAGAAAAATTATGCGCAAATTTTATGGATGATATAAAGAATCATCCCGGATTCTCCATCGACGAACTAGTGAGTATCTTAATAACCTTTCTTGATGGCTCAGTTTTATTTAATTAAAATAATATTGTTTTTTTTTTTGTTTGTTTTTCCAAAAATTAAAACTTATTCCAAATTTGTTGAGCTCAATAGAAGAGTGTTTAAGCATGATGAATTATATGAACTCTATAAGATTTATGTGCAAGGATTTAATGTTGATTAAGTGTTATGTGATGGTATTGTCATGTAAGGCGATTGTGTTTTTTAATTGATAATTGAATATTTGGGCTACTTATAAAATTTAATGAAATGTAAAACCCTTTTAGATTTGAACATTAATTTTAAGATATCATTAATAAAAACAAAACAAATACATCATAAAAGATTGAAATTAAATTACATTCATAACTACCGATTTGCCTGACCATTAAAGATCCAAGTCGACGTTTTTTTTAGATCAAGAGTGGTGTCCAACATAGCAGAAAAGACTCACTAGTTTGGTCTCACTTGGTGGTTGAGTCTCATTAAGAGAATCATCTCCAGACCTTTGAATAGTAACCCGAGGGGGATCATTTCGGAAGGGAACGTGATAGAAATCTTGAAATGGGTGAAATGCTGGCGCGGTTGAGGAAATTGGGGTATAAAGAGTAGATTCCCTAGCTGCCTTAATGTTTAAGCTACCAAGAAGAGTCAAAGTGTCAGTTGGAATTTGGTTAAACAAACCTCCGGGAGTTGTTTCCACGTCACATGCTTCATCACCTGGTGTTAGTTAAGTATTTTCCACTACATTTGAAGTAAAATAACGACTTCTTTGACTTCCATGACTTCTCAAACTTTGCTAATTAGAACCACCAAGACTTGAACGTACACCATCATGACTTTAACTTACATCACCATGGATTAAACCTACATTACCATGACTGGAATTTGTCAGCATAGAGAAGTCAAACATCACGCTATCCCTAAGTTTTTGCATTTCACTTAAGTGGGATCTCTGAAATCCATGTACTATATCGTTATACTCATTCAACTTGCTCTGATACTGCTCCGGTATAGATTCTACCCCCAATATGGATGAGTCTGTTCGAGACAACTAGGAATAATAGGACAATAATAATATCTCATTCGAAAGATATAGTCTGTGCATTCCAAGAAAATGGTGGCATAGACGACCTTTTGACTACTAGGATACAAAATATGTTGTTCGTTTTTGGTGGAGGTTGGGAAGAAAGATGAAAACGCGGGGGTATAACAACCACACCCAATATTTCGTTCGACCATTTGTATGGACTAAACTCTAATATAATTCTGAGAGCACCAACTCAAAAGTGAGACTCCATCAAGAAAGATATGAAAGAGCTTTATCTCTTTCTCCATACAATCAGTAAATCAATTAGATAGAAATCCGTGAGACTGATTATTATGAGAATAACTTGGGTGGTACCAAAGACTAATGTCCGAGTGTTAATAAAGTCTTATCCAACAAACAAGGTCGGATGTATCAACTATGATTGAACTACGCATAACCTGTGATATTTCAATTATATAAACAAATATAATGCGGAAAAGAAATAACACAGACACCAAAAATTGTGTTAACGAGGAAACCGCAAATGTAGAAAAATCCCAGGACCTAGTCCAGATTTGAATACCACACTGTATTAAGCCTCTACAGACTCTAGCCTACTACAAGTTAACTTCAGACTGGAATGTAGTTGAGCCCCAACCAAGTATCACACCGATTAATGTATAGTCGCGTTCCTTACGCCTATTGAATCCCAACAGGACTCTGCACATGTGATTACCTTAGATGATTTCACCCACAACTAAGAGTTGGTACGACCCAAAGTCGAAGACTTATAAACAAATATGTCTCCCACAGATAAGTCTATTATGGTTGTTGTTTCCGTATTAAGATAAATCAAGGTGAACATGAAACTCAACTAATTATCTGGTCTTATACTCCCAAAGAGCATCCTAGAAATATTAGTCACCTCACAATCAGCTAACTGATTAACATAAGAAGTTATTGCGGAATCACAAGAGTCTGAGATGAAGAACTATTGTGATTTGTTTTTATATCTTACTATCGGAGATAAATCTCGAGAAAATCTTAGAGAAGATTAAACTCAATACGATAGAAAAAGTAAGATCAGAATATGAAAGTACAGAGAAAATAGTTGAATTTGGCTTCATGAATCCCAAACGAAGTCTTCAAGTCTTTAACCTAATAATGGTTTTGGAAAACCCTAGGTTAATGGAGAATCGACTCTAGTTTGAAACTAGGACACACAAGAGTGTTGGGATTAGGTTTTCCAGATGCTAGAGTTCTCCCTCATACAGTTTTTCAACCAAGGGGAATAAATAGAAGCTTCACCTAGTTCACTCGCCAAGTATCTTTCCATTTATGGCTGAAACATGGCAATTCGTAGGTTCGATTCCTGTAGGTAGTTTGATAATTCTCCTCAAAAAGGAGAAGTTGCATTTGAATCGAGAAAGGTTAATTCATAATTGCGTAAAAGGATTCGATGATACACGGCGTTTAGTCGAGAAGTGAATGATTTAGAAAGAATAAGTAAGAAATTGAGACGACATTACATTGCATACACCCAAGAGAACTCTCAATTTCTTTTATTTTCTGTTGGAAGATGAAAAAGACATCCCCATCCTTGTTTAAAGATGGGTTTCTTTGTTTCCTTTCTAGACTCTATGTAGACAGAGAAAGAATCAAAAGGTTGCTTATAATCAAAGCTAAGATAACTTAGTAACAAAGAAATTGATATTCACCGTTATATGAACTCCTGATTTAATATTCAAGCTAAGTATGCTTATAAATTTAGCAATCAATCTCCATCATTAGATGGTATTATCTTGATACACAAAAATGAAATATACTTGTATTTATATATGGGTGAACCGTACCTAAACTTGTATAACCATTGTCTCAATAAAAGTTAACCGAAGTTAGCCACATGAAGACTTATTGTTTATCCATATTCATCTAACATTTATAGATCAAATATGATGATCAATCAATCATGATAGATGATCAAATGAATCTAAAAGTGCTTTAAGCGAGTTGTTCAAATATTCACTATTTCATAGAAATATCCATGAACAATTTGAAACATATTCATTTTGGTTTGTAGTTGTACAAAGTACTTATGCAAGAAACAATTTATGAACATAATGCCAAGGTTTGTAAAACAAGTTCGCATGCCTTATTTCATTAAAGTTCTAAGGACTTTAGTTCGCAAATGAACCTTAGTTCATGAGTATGAAAAGTCATACTTACCGATTTTAGAACCTAACCACTGTGTTCACAAACAAAGTACGCGAACCACAGTTCCGGACTTGACCAAGTCTAGTCGTTCGTAAATATTTTTCGTAAACAACAGTTCCGAACCTTCGACAATTAAACCCGTTCGCAAACACTATTCGCAAACAAGAGTTCAAGACCTGAATTAGCACTTCACAGTTCGCATAAAAGATACACATACTATGTTATATCCATCCATTGGTAGCAGTTATAAAACTATCATTTAATCATTGAAACATCTTTGGAAGACAACAATGGTAATCATACACATACCACTAGCTTCTAGTAATTATCAAGTGGTTAATCGATCAGTACGAGTTAATATCAAATGATTGTCTCACACAAATCATGTAAGATGTTCAAGGTAATTTTCACATGATCATCTTGACTTAATATTTAGTTTCCAACAAATAAATTGTCTACAACTAAACTCGTCAAGTAGATGATGAACTTAGCTAAAGATAAAAAGCTTCCAACATATATTTCGAGAAATATATAAACGAGATAAACTCGGATCAAAATTTCAAATGTGTATAACGTAAAAGTATAAATAGCTATATAACTTAGTCTCTTTAGAAGATAGAATACAATAGACTTCTGAGTGATAAGTTCTAGTCTCCACATACTTTTTGTTGATGAAGTTCCTCCAAGATCTTCAGTAAATCTTCTTCTTTAATTAGTGAACGCCGTGAAGTCTAGTGCTCAACTACACACTTCTATCCTAATCCGAGACATAGCTATAAGTAGACTATAAATCAAGGATATAGTTTTGATCAATTAAACTTGACAAACAAGCTTGAGATAGCAACACTTGCGAGTTCGACCGAGAAATGCTCTAACAATCTCCCCCTTTATCAATTTTAGTGATCAATACATATGGATTACAAAATAAATAAACTTTGTAGCTTCCGATCCTTCATGCTTGATTTCCTTGGATCTTCAACTTCTTTGAATTCTTCGTTACTTCAAGTTCTCCATCGATTCTGAATGTGTTAAACTCAGCATCACTGTTGTTGAAGATCTGTTGCAATAACAATACGAACATGAAAGTTCTCAATCATTGTTATTCAATGTCATAGTATTATTATATATAATCAAATTCTAATTGCATCACAACTTTGACATAATACTATGGTGATATGTATCACTCCCCCTTAGTCAATACTTCCATCTTAGAATAGAATCCACTACCCCTTACATAATGATCCATAAACCATATGTATGTAGTGAGATCTACTAAATAATTCTTCCCATTTTTGTCAATATAAATTGGAAAAGGTATGAAAACTTATGAGATCATAATGAATTCTCAAAAGATAATTCATGAATAAAAAGAAAACATATCAAATTTGATTCGATAATTTCACATAGTCGAAACTTAGTGTATTCGTCAATGAGTTTATTAAGGTACAAGTTAACCCCTTCAAATTCCACAACCACTCTTCCCATAAAGATATGGCAATTAAGAACAAGTTCATTTAAGAACTCCCCCATTTGATGTCATTCCCAAGAAAACAACATGAGCGACCTTACTTTTACGATAAAAGAAGAATTATTTGGACACGAATTGTTAATGTCCAAAATATCATCAAATGAACTAATCAAATGAGAAACTTTATGATTAATTTAACCGAAAACAATGAACATAATAACATTTATGGAGTAAATACAGTACTTTCACATAATAGTGGATCAAACAAAGATCAATATTACGAAAGTTTATCACAAAGTTCATTATATCTTTTATCAATATTTGCATAAAGACATTAAAAAAGCGGGGGGTCTAACAACCTCACCCAATATTTCACTTACCAATCTTTATGGACTAACTCCAATATACTTACAAGAGAATCAATTAGACAGTTAGACTCAATATTAAGAAAAGTATATCAAAGAGTTATATCTCAATCTCTTAATTCAATCCGCAATCAAACAAATAATAATATCTGAGCCCGATTGAATATAAGAGAGAACTTGAACGGTACCAAAGACCAATGTTCAAGGATCAATCAATTTCAATCAACAATCAAAGGTTGGATCTACCAATTGATCGATTCAACATGCAACCTGTGATATTTCAATTATATAACAAAATATAATGCGGAAAAGAAATAACACAGACACCAAAAGTTTTGTTAACGAGGAAACAACAAATACAGAAAAACATCGGAAACTAGTAAAGATTTGAACACCATACTGTATTAAGCCGCTACAGACACTAGCCTACTACAAAGCTAATTTCGGTCTGGACTGTAGTTGAATCCTAATCAATCACACACTGATTCAAGGTACTATTGTGTTCCTTACGTCTCTGATCCCAGCATGATACTACGCACTTGATTCCCTTAGCTGATCTTACCCACAACCAAGAGTTTCTACGACCCAAAGTCAAAGACTTGATAAACAAATCTGTATCACATAGAAAAGTCTATTGAATAGATAAATCTTTCTCCCATAGATAAACTTACGAGTTTTTGTTCCGTCTTTTGATAAATCAAGGTGAACAGGAACCAATTGATAACCCGGACTTATATTCCCGAAGAACAGCCTAGGATTATCAATCACCTCACAATAATCTTAATCGATTAACAAAACAAGATATTATGGAATCACAAACGATGAGACGAAGGTGTTTGTGACTACTATTCTATCTTGCCTATCGGAAATATAAATCTCAAGCAAATCTTACGATTTCACTCAAACACAATAGAAACAAAAAGATCAGACCACGCAACTACAGAGAAAATAGTTGGGTCTGGCTTCACAATCCTAATGAAGTCTTTAAGTCATTAACCTACAGGGTTTCGTGAAAAACCTAAGGTTAAAGGAGAATCGACTCTAGGTTTTACAACTAGTATCACACAGGAGGTGTGGGATTAGGTTTCCCAGTTTCTAGAGTTCTCCTATATATAGTCTTCAAATCAGGGTTTGCAATCTAAGTTACCTTGGTAAAAAAACATTCGATATTCACCGTTACATGAAAACCTGATTAGATTCAAGCTAATATCTTTCAACCGTTAGATCGAATTTATCTTGTTAAACACAAATAAAATGTAACTTCATTTAGGTTTGAGATCGTACCTAAATGTGTAGACTTAGTTGGTTCAACAATAGCTAACCAATGGTTAGCCATATGAGCACTTTCACATCAACCTTATTCATCTTCACCATAACTAGTACAAATGACTCAAATGAACTAGTTATAGAGTTGTTCGATTTCTTAGATCTCATAAAAGTATACTAGACACAACCGAAACAAAATTGGTTTTGATTCACTCGAATCGATTCATGAACATTATAGCCACAGTTTGTGAACATTGCATTCCTTAATATATAAATATTTTAGTTCACAAACAAACCCATTTTATAAAGTAACCTACTTGAGTATGCAAACGGGTACACTTACTTAAGTAATCGGATTGAGTTTTTTTTTCACTTTCAAACTCCAGCAGAAATTCACAGACGTGAAATTTCCGATTTCCAACAACTGCCAGTACGCGTACGGGTACACATATTTTGGGTTCTCGGTTTTGGACTTTTACAAAAATGTGAGAACACACTATGTTTATATCCAAAGATGGTTACATGTTCTAAACTCTCATTTCAATCATTGAAACTTTCTTAGAGGATGTTATATAGTTGTTATTCTCAAACTATTTTTCATCAAAGCGATTTTCAAGTTATTGAAATAGTCAACATGACTTTCGACACGAGTAAAGATGAACTTGGCCAAAGCGAAAGCTTACCAACACATATTTCAAGAAATAGATAAGCGAGATAAACTCGGCTCGAAATAGCAAATGTGTATAATCGAAGTCTATATAGCAATACGACTTTTGTATCAAAATAAGAGATAGATTAGATAGACTTTTGAGTGATAGATAAGTTCAAGTCTCCACATACCTTTTGTTGATGAAGTTTCACAAGTTCCCTTGAGTAGTTCTTCATCTTAATCCGATGAACGCCGTGGAGTCTAAGGCTCAACTACACTTACTATCCTAATCTGAAACTTAGCTATAAGTAGACTAGAAATCAAGACTTATAGTTTTGGAAACTAAACTTGACAAACAAGCTTGAGATAACAATTCTTGCGAGTTCGACCGTGCAGTTCTCTAACAATCTCCCCCTTTGTGAAGATTCGTAGCTATAACAATGAGAAAACAATAGCTTTCAATCATTGTTATACAATATCATAATATTATTACACGGTATCAAAGTTCAATTGTATCACAACTTCGAAATCAATACTATGGTGATATGTATCACTCCCTCTTTGTCAATACTTTATCTCATATGAACTACCCATTAATTCTCCCCATTTTTGTCAATAAAATTGGTAAAGGTATGAAAACTAGTGGGATCCTCATGAAATTTCCACAGAGATACTTCATGACCAAAAGAAAAACACATATCAAATTTTTAGATGCAATCATATAGCCGAAACTAAATGCATTCATCAAAGAGTTTATAAAGATACAAGCAGCTGCACTTCCCACAAAGATTTGGCAATTAAGCACAACTTCAATTAAGAACTCTCTCCCATAAAATGTCATTCCCGAAAGAAAAACAAGAGCGACCTTACTTTCATTAGAAAAGAAAGATTTCTTTGGACATTAACAAATCACATAAGAATATGAATTTGTATCCAACAATCTCAACTAAATCAACAACAAGAGAACCAATGATTAATTTAATTGGAAATGCTCGCATAAGAAAACTTACGGAGCCGCACAATACTTACATAAAGATATGGATCAGGGAAGATCAATACTGCGGAATAAACAAAGATTCATTCTATTTTTCATCACTATTTGCACAATGACATATAATATACTTTAATCTTTGTAAACAAAAGTTCATCCTATCTTCCATCAATATTTGCATAATGACATAATAGGCTTAACTTTTGTTTGTCAAAAGTTCATTCAATCTTTTATCAATACTTGTATACTGACATATGAAAGACTTAACTTTTGACCACGTATGGGACAATCCAAGTTCACGGACGCAAACATACATATCCCATAACAAGTTGCAATATATAAAACCATAAATATTAATACTGCAAAATCATCTTCCAAATAAACTTTAGAATTTAAATAAATAAATCTAAAAACATTGTAAGATGAAAATCGTTGGAAATAGCTTTGCGTACTCATATTAATGGCTATTCCAAAACCTAGTTATCCTTCTTAAAACATAAGAATAAATTATTATAAGAAGTTTCATAGACATTAATGAGAATCAAGTTTCTTTGAAACCTTCATACCTTTGAAACGGTCCATCACAAAAGGTATCACTGATGTCCTTGATTCATTTGACGATAGAGACCCCATGTTCATGAGTTAGAACATTAACTTTTCGATCAACAACACAGGAAATATGCCTCACTTAAGCACAATCTAGGATGAGTTTTTTCTGATTTCTGATCAAGATCTTTTGATTATCAAGGATTTTGGTTTGGCCATAAAGAAGCTGATTAATTTGCAGTTGAAGATTTGCAAATTCAACCTTAGAGTCATTCTGAAAAAAAATTAAATCCTTGACAGATTCTCCAATCCAGGAGCTGTACTCTTTCCTTTCAATCATCTTTTTCAAAACGAGGTCTTGAATGGAATCCCATCCTTTAATATCTTCTTCCATCTCAAGATTTACCACTTCTTGAGGTCTTGAGAAGTTTTCCATTTTTGTTTTATTAGGGAAGGCAAAAAAATATAATATGTATGTGTTTACGAACAAGAAAGAACCGCCCTTGTTTAAGGAAACCCTATAAATTCTCAAGAAAGACAAGGACGTTTGTGGACCGAAAATGGATCGAAAACGATCCAAAACTAAGAAAATACATTCTGTTCTCAGATATCTTCAATGCTCAATAATTAAGAGATTTAATCAAAGCATAAGAGGAAGATACATAAGTTACTTGGAGTTAAGAATTGACTCTTTGTTCACTAAAGAAGAAAACAACAAAACAAACTAAAGACATATGGTAACTTCCAGTCGACTTGAGCATCTCACAAAGTCATCCTTGCAACTCTCAAGTTAGATACAAGGATGAAAAAGTTAGAGCTAGGTAGCTAAGTGAGATGTAATCCCACCACGATTATTGAGAGATGAGTTGAAAGTGTCATACGAATGTTTGACCTTTGTATTCCTTACCTTTCTTCGGTTAATTTTCATCCCAGAAGAATAAGACACAACCTGTTTAACATATCCACCAGAAGGATTTTTCTGAGGAAAAAATCTAGGACCTCTTGAAATTCTATTTTCTAGACTTGGATCTTCCAGACTTTCTCTCATTAGCACTGGGAATGAGTACATTTATGGTGCAAGAGTCAGCACTACAAAGAGGAAAACAATTCTTATATAGATTCCTAGAAAAATGTCTTTGGAAATCTTATGCATGAGACTTATGGTTTTCTGCGGGGATAGAATCCATCGTAGGTGTCGTTAGATAGTTCACCCTGTTGACAGAGAATAGAATTAGATTTTGAATGTCAGAAATCTCTTTATGTCTAGCAAAATAGTGTGAAACATAATGATTCCTTTTCCCATAGAAGGAACATGTTCGTGGAAGAGAAACATTGGAAGGAACCTGTTTTAAATTCATAGACCTATTAGAAGATTGCAAGATATGTAAACACTTCTTAGCAGGAACTTCCTTTGGAGAACATTTCTTCATGTACTGTAATTTTGTTTGAGAATCGGTACAGAAAAATTTCTCATTAAAAAAGATTTTTCCTTTTTAAAGGATTTGCACTGTTCCTGGGCTAGAAAAAGCGATGCACCCAGTTTCTCTTTTCAGCACGAAGTCTGTTTAGATTAGATAAATGAGTCTCGATCAAACATTTTTCTCTAATTGAATCTTATTTAACAATATCCTCAAGAACATTAATCTTTTCACGCTGTAGGGCAGTTTATTGAATTAGTTTTTCGATATTGTTAGAGAAGGACTCAATGATACTATAAAGTTCTCGTTCTCGTCCAAGAGACTTTTCAAATTCATCAATGGTCTGAGCTTGATTATGAAAATCAATAAATTCAGTATATTTTTTTGAGATTCTAGTGAGATCCATTTCAACTGGTATCAGAGACGTAGTGAGATTCTAGTGACAAAAAACGGGGGTCTAACAACCTCACCCAATATTTCGCTTAACAATCTGTATGGACTAACTCCAATATACTTACAAAAGAATCAACTAGACAGTTAGACTCAATCTTAAAAAAAGTATATCAAAGAGTTATATCTCAATCTCTCAATTCAATCTGTAATCAAACAAATAATAATTTGCGAGCCCGATTGAATATAAGAGAGATAACTTGTATGATACCAAATACCAATGTTCAAGGATCAATCAATTTCAATCAAAAACCAAAGGTTGGATATACCAATTGATCGATTCAACGCAACACATGTGATATTTCAATTATATAAAAAAATATAATGCGGAAACAATAACAAAGACACCAGAAGTTTTGTTAACGAGGAAACCGCAAATGCAGAAAAACCCATGGACCTAGTACAGATTTGAACACCACACTGTATTAAGACGCTACAGATACTGGCCAACTACAAAGCTAACTTTGGTCTGGACTGTAGTTGAACCCTAATCAATCTCATACTAATTCAAGGTACAGTTGCGTTCCTTACGTCTCTGATCCCAGCAGGATACTATGCACTTGATTCTCTTAGATGATCTCACCCACAACAAAGAGTTGCTATGACCCAAATTCAAAGACTTGATAAACAAATTTGTATCACACAGAAAATTCTATTGAATAGATAAATCTGTCTCCCACAAATAAACCTACGAGTTTTTGTTCCGTCTTTTGATAAATCAAAGTGAACATGAACCAATTGATAACCCGGATTATATTTCCAAAGAACAACCTAGAATTATTAATCACCTCATAATAATCATAATCGATTAACGAAACAAGATATTGTGGAATCACACAAATGATGAGACGAAGGTATTTGTGACTACTTTTCTATCTTGCCTATCTTACGATTGCACCCAAACACGATAGAAACAACAAGATCATATCACGTGACTATAGAGAAAATATTTGGGTCTGGATTCATAATCCTAATGAAGTCTTTAAGTCGTTAACCTACATGGTTTCGTGAAAAACCTAAGGTTAAAGGAGAATCGACTCTAGCTTATACAACTAGTATCACATAGAGATGTGGGGATTAGGTTTCCCAGTTGCTATGGTTTGCAATCTAAGTTACCTTGGTAACAAAGTATTCAATATTTACCGTTATATGAAAACTTGATTAGATTCAAGCTAATATCTTTCAACCGTTAGATCGAATTTAGCTTGTTATACACAAATAAAATGTAACTTCATTTAGGTTTGAGTAACCGTATATAAACGTGTACACTTAGTTGGTTCAACAATAGTTAACTAATTGTTTGCAATATGAGCACTTTCATATCAACCTTATTCATCTTTACCATAACTAGTTCAAATGACTAAAATGAACTAGTTAGAGAGTTATTCAATTGCTTAGATCTTATAGAATTATACAAGACACAATCGAAGCAAAATTGGTTTTGATTCACTTGAATCGATTCATGAACATTATATCCACGATTTGCAAAGATTGCATTCCTTAATATATAAATGTTTTAGTTCATGAACAAACCAATTTTAGAAAGTAACCTACCTAAGTATGCAAACGGGTACGCGTACTTAAGTAACCGGATTAAGTTTGTTTTTTCACTTTCAAACTCCAGCAAAAATTCACGGACGTGAACTTTCCGCCAGTATGCATACGTGTACGCTTACTTGCCCGGATTTCCAACAACCGCCAGTATGCGTACGGGTACGCATACTTTGGGTTCCCAGTTTTAGAATTTTACACAAAGGTGAGAACACACTATGTTTACATCCGAAGATGGTTACATGTTCTAAACTCTCATTTCAATCATTGAAACTTTCTTAGAGGATGTTATATAGTTGTTATTCACAAAATATTTTTCATCAAAGCGATTTTCAAGTTATTGAAATAATCAACATGACTTTCGTCACGAGTAAAGATGAACTTGGCCAAAGCGAAAGATTACCAACACATATTTTGAGAAATAAATAAGCGAGATAAACTCGGTTTATAATAGAAAATGTGTATTATCGAAGTCTATACAGCAATACGACTTTTGTCTCAAAATAGGAGATAAAATAGATAGACTTTTGAGTGATAGATAAGTTCAAGTCTCCACATACCTTTTGTTGACGAAGTTTTACAAGTTCCCTTGAGTAGTTCTTCGTCTTCATTCGATGAATGTCGTAGAGTCTAAGGATTAACTACACTTAGTATCCTAATATGAGACTTAGCTATAAGTAGACTAGAAATCAATACTTATAGTTTTGGCAACTAAACTTGACAAACAAGCTTGAGATATCAACACTTGCGAGTTCGACCGAGCAGTGCTCTAACAGACATAATATACCTAACTTTTGAGCATATATGAAATAACACTACAGTTCACGAACGTGAACACATATATATCTCGTAAGACATTTGCAATGTGTAAAACCAATATGATTAGTACTGTAAGATCATCTTCCAAATAACTTAGAATTTAAATAAGTAAATCTAAAAACATTTCAAGATGAAAAACGTTGGAAATAACTATGTGTAATCACAATATTTGCTATACCAAACCCTAGTTATCCTTCTTAAACATAAGAATAAATTCCCATAAGAAGTTTCCTAGACATTAAGATTCAAACTTCTTTGATAACTTCATACCTTTCCATGATTCCATCATAAAAGGTATCATTGATATCCTTGATTCTCTTAACTGTGGAAACTCTATGTTCATGAGTTAGAACATTCACCTTTTGATCAACAATGCCAAAAAGTTGCATGGCCTTGATACATTCAAAGATAAGATTCTCCTGGTTTAGTATCAAAACCTTTTGTTTTTCAAGTATTTTGGTATGGCCATCAATTAGACGATTTATTTGTAGTTGTAGGTTTTCAAATTCGACCTTTGAGTCATTATGATAATGAATTAAATCCTTGATAGATTCAGCAATCCAAGAGTTATACTCCTTTCTTGCAATCATATTTTCTAAAACAAGTTCTTGAATCGAGATGCATCCTTTGATTTCTTCTTCCATATCAAGATCAATGACTTCATGAGATCTTGAAGAGTTCTTCATTTTATTTTGTTTGAGATGGATGCCTTTGTTATACAACATTAAGACATGAGGGTCAATGAGTTAATTGTCAATGGTGAATGGAAAATTCCAGTGGAGATGAGTGGTATGGTGAATGTTAATGAATTACCAAGTGTTGTAGAGGGGATAGACAGAAGGATATCGGTGAATGTTATAAATTTTACAGTGGATAATGCTATACAGTTGGTCAGACAGAACTTTCCTATTGTTCATTTGGCAAAGAAAGTATGGAGTCCATATATATACCCTTATACAAATTATAATATGTGGAAGATTTTGAGGGGAGCAGTTACAACTGAGGAGAATGTGAGGAAGAAAGGTTTCAACACAGTTTCAATATGTTACTTTTGTGGGGATGGACAAGATAATATGAATCATATACTTTAGAGTTGTTCTTTCAGTGAGCAACTATGACATTGGCTAAGAGGTATGTTTAATTTTTTACTCCCTTCAAACTTTGAGGATGTCCTTAATTGTGCCAAAAGTAAAAGTAATATTGTTAAGGAAATCTGATACATCAGTGCATTCACTTGAGTAGAAATAAGAGAATATATGAAGGTGAAAATCCTAACTTAATTTGGAAGCATTAAATAAATTTTTTTGAGTTTCACTAGAGAGTGCAATAGTATTTATGATCTGAATGTACTAATGCGTTTTGATATAAAGGGTGTTAGGAGGATATATGTAAGAGTAAAAGAGATTAGGTTCATATTGCCTATACAAAACCAAATTTTAATATGCTGTGATGGTGCTGCTAAGGGCAACCCAGGTATTGTAGGATTTGGATTCATTGGTAGAAGTGATACATGAAAATGTGTTGGAGCAGTTACTGGTGGGAAGGGTATAGCCACAAATCACATTGCATAAGTTATGACTCTAGTAACTGTAGGTAAATGGGTAGTCAAGAAATAATTTTTAGATGTATGCTTTAGTCTTGATTCTAAAGTAGTACTGACAGCAGTGGCGGAGCCATCCCATGGAAAGGGTGGGTAGTTTCCTACCCAGCTGGGCTGGCTCCCAAGCCTAATTTCCCCCAACTTTCATGAAAAATAAGAGGCCCAAGCCTTTTTATGCCTTATTGCCTACCTTTAAAGATTTTTGCCTCCCCATAGCAAAAATTCTGCCTCCGCCCCTAACTGACATCATTCTCCAATGATAAAATTCCTTGGATTGTGATTGATAGATGGAAGAGAGTACTGAAATAACTAAGAAGTATATGTTTTAAACATAGTTACAGAGAGGCTCGTTAGAGCATTGCTCGGTTTCAATCATGTTTGTCAATATAGTGATCAAAACTATATGTCTTGATTTCTAGTCTTCTTATAACTTAGTCTCAGTCTAGGATAGTTAAGTGTAGTTGAGCTCCAGACTCCATGGCGATTATCTTACGAAGATGAAGGAATACTCAAGGAACCAGTGGAACTTCATCCGACCAAAAGGTATGTGGAGACTTGAAATCATCTACCACTCAAAAGTCTACTCCATCTCATACTCTTGAGACAAAAGTCATATAAGTATGATAGTTTTCATACATACACATTTGTTATTTCGATCCGAATTTACTCGCCTATATTTTTCTCGAAATATGTGTTGGTAAGCTTTCGCTTTAACCACTTTTCATCTTTACCCGTGACGAAAGTCATGATGACGTTTCAATCTTGAAAATATCTTTGATGAAGATAGTTGTGAATAACGACTGTTATAACATTATAGAAGAATGTTTCAATGGTTGAAATGTAGAGTTGAGATTACGTAACCATATGGATAAGCATATCTAGTGTGTTCGCACATTAGTGTATAAATCCATGTACTGGAAACCAAGTGCATGCATATGTGTGCATGCAGTTTTGGTGAAGGAGACAGGTTGGGTACGCGTACTGGCGGAACTTTCCTCCCGGAAAATTCTGCTGAGTTTAGAGTTTACGAACTCACAAACCAGTCACCTTAGGTATGCGTACCCGTACGCGTACTGGTGAAACTTTTCTTCCCGAAAAGTTCTGATGAGTTTGGAAACTAAAAACCCGAAAAAGCGGGGGTCTAACATCCTCACCCAATATTTCGAATAGCAATCTGTATGGACTAACTCTAATGTACTTTTAAGAGAATCAACTAGACAGTCAGACTCAATCTTAATAAAAAGTATATCAAGGAGTTAATATCTCTATCTCTCGATTTGATCTTTACTCAAGGAAATAGAAATATGCGAGTCTTTATCAAATACAAGAGAGATATGAACTTGGATGGTACCAAAGACCAATATCCAATCAACAACCAAAGGTTGGATTTCACAATTGATTGATACAACGCAGAACCTGTGATATTTCAATTATATTACAAAATATAATGCGGAATAGAAATAACACAGACACCAGAAATTTTGTTAACGAGGAAACCGCAAATGCAGAAAAACCTCAGGACCTAGTCCAGATTAAACACCATACTGTATTAATCCGCTACAGACACTAGCATACTATAAACTAACTTCGGTCTAGACTATAGTTGAACCCTAATCTGCAATATCACACTGATTCAAGGTACAGTTACGCTCCTTACATCTCTGATCCCAGCAGGATAAGATGCACTTGATTCCCTTAGCTGATCACACCCACAACCAAGAGTTGCTACGACCCAAAGTTAAAGACTTTAATAAACAAATCTGTATCACACAGAAAAGTCTACGATAATAGATAAATATGTATCCCACAGATAAACCTACGAGTTTTGTTCCATATTTTGAAAAAATCAAGGTGAATAGGAACCAATCTGTAGGACCAGAATATCGCTACGACGTTATTCCTGTGATATTAACGACGTTTCTTCGAGCGTCACTGTCAATACTTTAACAACGTTTCACGAGCGTCACAGAATATCCAAAAGAAGCTGGCGATGAAAGGAATAAAAGAAGAATAGTTGGTCCTGTGATGATCATCATACTTGCGATAGAGAACATTGTAGAGATCGCGATGAGATCACAGAGTAGATCCGAAATAAGAGGAAAACTTAGCTGTCACCCATTATGTAAATCCCTATATAAAGGGCACGATAGATCCAGAAAAGGATGATGTATTTTTGAGAGCTGAAAAAGTCTTGAGGAGAGAGAAACGACAGGAGAATGTTTGTAATCTTGATTTCTTCCAATTCTGTAAACATTTCTGAAATTTGAATAGAAAAGTGTCGTTTAAATTTTTGAAGTTTAATTGATTTTCAACAGATTTCTATAGAATCTTAACAAGGGTGTAGTGTAGGAATTCCTGCAACTACATTTTGGCGCCCGAAACAGGGATTGATTAGCAAAAATCGAAGAAAAGGTGAAAAAAAAGATAAAAATTGTTCAAGATCAAGGAAATCATTAAGTGAATCGGTGAGATAATTGAAGGAAGAATGATTAGAATCAAAAAGGATTGTAGAAAATTGGAATGTGATATGGTAACAAGAGCGATGATTGATAGATTTCATGAAAATATTAAGGGGAAGATACATAAACGAGATTTTGAAGGAAGGAAGATTATGACAATGGAGAAGATGTCATCGTTAAAAGATTGGGAAAAGCAGGAGATCACATTCACAGCACCAGAAATACCAGAAGAAAATCTAGGTCATAAATCTTCTTTGGTAATTACGATATCCGCTATACCAATGAGAAAGGGAGAATCAATAAAATCTGAAGAAGAATGGGCTATGAGTAGAACCTTGGTAGATGCAGGAAGTTCAGTGGATATAATGTTCTATCATACTTTTAAGAAAATGGGATATAAGGATGAAAAAATGTTTAATTCAACATATAATATTCATGGCTTCGGAAAATCATTAACAAAACCTAAAGGCGAAATAGTGGTACGAATTCCACTAGGAGAAATTGAAACACAAGTGTCATTATGCATGGTAGATGTAGAATCACCGTACAATATGATACTAGGAAGACCATGGATACATGCAATCAAGGTTGTAGCTTCAACATTGCATCAATGCATTAAATTTCCTATGCCTAGTGAAATTGGAGAAATTAGAGGAGACACAGATTTTGCGAAATTGTGTTATCAAATTGAAGTAAGAAATTGCGAAGAATGCCCAAAACTGCGAAAAACTCGCAAAAAATTGGCGAGAGAAACAAAGAAAGAAGAAGAATTTAAAGTTTACATGATAAAAGCAAAAGAAGGAAAAGGCATACCCAGTGAAATCCCACAAGAAGGAGATGAGCTCGCGAGAATTATGAAATCACCAACACCAATGGGAGAACCTGAAGCCAATTATGTCGCAGCCGAACCAACAAAGGAAATAAATATTGGGAGTAAAGAAGAGCCTAAAATGCTGAAAATTGGGACTAGAATGGAGGCAGATGAGGAAGAAATAACTATAAATCTTTTACGGGAGTATGCAGATATCTTCGCATGGAGTATGGACGAGATGCCAGGGATAGATCCGTCAATAGCATGTCATAAATTAGAAATCAACAAAAATGTAAGACCATTCAAGCAAAGAATAAGAAAAATCGCAACAACATACCATTCTCAAATAGAGGAAGAACTACAGAAAATGCTTGATGCAGGAATTATAAGGCAAGCAAAGTATCCAGAATGGATTGAAAATATGGTGGTGGTCCCGAAGAAGAATAAAGGGATAAGAATTTGTATTGATTTTACTGATTTAAACAAGGCTTGTCCAAAAGATAGTTTTCCATTACCAGATATCCCACAAATGGTTGAATCAACAGCGGGAAATGCAAGAATATGATCACTGGATGGATATAAAGGATATAACCAAATTCCTCTCGCTGAAGAAGATCAAGAACATACATCATTTTTTGCCCCAAGAGGGTTGTATTGTTACACAAAGATGCCATTTGGTTTGCGAAATGCTGGAGCAACATATCAAAGAATGGTAGAGAAGGTGTTTGCAAAATGGATCCATAAGACACTAGAAGTGTATGTAGATGATATGCTGATCAAAAGAAAAAAAAGCAGAAAATCATGTACAAGATTTGAAAGAGATTTTCGATCAAATGCGGCAATTCAATATTAAAGTGAATCCTGATAAGTGTACCTTTGGAGTAACTTCAGGGAAATTTTTGGGGTATATTGTATCAAAATAAGGAATACAAGTTGATCCAGAAAAGGTACAAGCAATTCGCGATATGTCAACACCCGCAACAATAAAAGATGTACAAAAACTGAATGGACTCTTATCCTCGCTAGGGAGATTCATTTCGCGATCTTCAGATAAGTGCAAACATTTTTTCGACATATTGAAGAAGGGAACAAAATTCAAGTGGACGGATGAATGTGAAAGGGCTTTTCAAGGAATCAAAGAACATTTAGTGAATGTATCTATTTTACAAAAAGCTGAACCAGGAGAAGAATTATTGATCTATCTCGCGACAACCACATACGCGCTAAGTGCAGTATTGTTGCGAGTAGATGAAGGAGTAGAAAAACCAATCTACTATATCAGCAAAATATTCAATTCTGCAGAGAGAAATTATTCTAAGATTGAGAAGTTAATTCTAGCATTGGTACATGCGACTTTCAAGCTTTGAATTTATTTTCAAGCACATAAAATCAAAGTATTAACAAAGGTACCCATTGAATCAGTAATGAAAAATTCAAAAAGATCATGTAGGGTTGAGCGATGGAACACACAAGTAGGACACTTTGATATCCAATATGAAATTCTATCTTCGCCAAAATCCCAAGTCATCGCAGAATTATTGGCTGAATTTCCTTTGGAGGATGATGAAGCTGTGAAAGAGATGATGGATATAGAAGAGGAATGCGGAGATCCAAAAGAGCTATTAACAGAACCCAACAAATGGGAAATATTAGTGGATGGATCATCAAACGAAGAAGGAAATGGAATTGGAGTTGTTTTCATATCGCCAGAAGGAGAAAAAACAACTTTTTCATTTGGATTAGAATTTGCATCTACAAACAATGAGACATAATATGAGGCTGTGATCCATGCTTTAAAATTCACGATAGAAATGAATTTGGAAAATGCCAGAATTACCAGCGATTCACAATTGGTTACTCGTCATATAAAAGGAGAATACACAACAAATGAACCATCCCTAAGAAAATACAAAAAACTCGTTGAAGAGTTATCTGCGAGAATTCCAAAAATAAAATGGAGACACATCTCAAGGAAAGATAATAGGCTCGCGAATTCTTTCACTTTCATATCTAGTATGATGACAAATCCATTGGCGAGGTGCATAAAAATTCAAACACTCTCATTTCCATCGATAAACAATGAAGAAGAAGAAACAAATGTAATGATGGTAGAAGTTGACAAGGGAGAACCCACGAGCAATATCACAGATTGGCGAGCAGATCTTCATGCATACTTGGCGAAAGGAGAAATACCAAGAAATCGATTAGAATCACATAAGTTGAAAAGTAGAGCAACCAATTATGAGCTAAGAAATGGAGTGTTATATCGCAGATCTTTTAATGGACCATCGCTAAGATGTTTGACGAGAGACGAAGGACAAAAAGTATTAAAGATGTTATATAGTGGTGACGCTGGTAATCACAGTGGAGGAACATCTTTAGCATATAGAACAAAAATGCAGGGTTATTACTGGCCATATATGCATGAAGATGTAAAGCAACTCGCAAGGCGTTGCGAAGATTGCCAGTGATACGGAAAAAATATACATGCACCAGAAGCACCATTATCATCTTCAACAAGTGTATGTCCCTTTGGGAAATGGGGGTTAGATATTGTGGGACCATTTGTACCTGGTTCTGGACAAAGAAGATATCTGATTGTTGCAACAGATTATTTCACAATATGGGGAGAAGTAAAGGCAGTACAACATATTCGCGATAAAGATATTTTTACATTCATTTTTGAAAATATAATCTGCAGATTTGGGATACCAGCACAATTAGTATCTGATAATGGAAAGCAATTTGAGGGACAGAATATATAATTATTACTCAATGCATTTAAGATAAAATGTGGAAAGTCTACTCCTTTATACCCACAAGCAAATGGTCAGGCTGAGGAAACTAATAAAACAATCTCAGAAATCTTGAAAAAGAAGTTAGAAGGATACCACAGAGCATGGTGCGAGCAAGTACATAATGCAATATGGGCTTACAACACAACTAGACGAGAAGCAACTGGAATGTCACCATTTTGTTTGACATATGGGGTAGAAGTTGTATTACCAACAAAAGTTGTTATACCTACAACAAAAAGAGAAGCATGGGAGAGAAATTTAAGTGCTGGTATGATACTGCATAAGTTGGATGAATTAGAAGAGAAAAGAGAACAAACTATACAACACATGGAGAATTATCAACGCAGATTAGCTCGCGAGTATAACAAGCGTGTTAAGAAGCGTGTTAAGAAGCGTGAATTCCAACCTGGTGATCTAGTACTGCGACAAACGCCTAGTTATAAGCGAGAAAGTGGTGGAAAATTGGAGAGAAAATGGGATGTACATACATCATTAAAGATATAATTGGAACAGGGGCATACAAACTAATGGATCCTGAAGGAAGAGATGTTGGTCAAAGACTTGATAGACCGTGGAATAGATTATTTCTGAAGAGGTATTATCAATAACATCTTATGTGCGGTAAGAAATACTGGTATGTTATATGATGACACATATAATAAATTCTTCTCTTTCTCTTCCAATTGAAAAATCCTTCTGATAACAAAGCGCAACAGTAGCAGCGAGCATCATCGCAAGAATAGCGAATAAAATTTCGCAGAGATTAAAGAATGGGACGAACCTTTATGGCGTGCACCCTAGTTCGCGAATAAAATTTCGTAAGAGGCAAATGTAAGACCTACGAGCATGTCATAGGAGGGGGTATATCTTGACATGATTCAGGGGTAAGGTTATACCGCTACTGGATCCTGAGTCATGCAAATGTTGGGGTTAAAGAAAACCTATCCGGGAGAGAGATCTTGGATTTCCAACTATATATGGTTATACCCTGGTTGGATAACCGAGAATCTCTTCCAAGAAGTGCAAAGTATGACCAAGGCGCCTAGGTACACGGTTGATCCAAGGGTTCCAAGGGCGTACGAAACTTCCTTGCCATTCTTGGTAAGTCTTGGCTACGATGCACTTGGCGTGAAGAAAACCCCACTTAGGGTGTAGTCTTGTAACTATAAGCCATATAGGCTTAAAGGACAAGAGGCTACGAAAACAGCTGGTTGTTGGTAAATATGGATGGGAGGAGCTAGTCTTGTATGGCTGATGTGCCCTCCTTGAAGGGGCAACTAGGGGGAAGATAAGGGCGGCACCCTCCATTAGGGAGATGATAAGTGTCTTAAGACGGCAATGTCATGGGGATTTATGATCGCAAGAACATTTAGGACTGTCATATTGTCGCATGACGTAAATTATACATAGGCAACAAGCCAAAAGTTAAGATGAGATCAATGGGTTTTTACATGAAAGTGTAAAGACGTCCTGCGATTTCATCGCAAGACGACAATGTCATAAGGCTAAATTCTTGACAGAAAGTTTATACTTATCATATTGCCGCAAAGATTTTGAAAGAACATGGATAAGATAAGATCAAAGGGCCATTACATGCAAATGTTAAGAAATCCTACGATTTTGTCGCAGACAGAAATTTTTTGGCAAAATAAGACCTTTAACTAGGAAGGCAAAATAAGACCAATAGAACAACCTTATCAATTAACTATTATATTTTAAAATTGCAGGAAGTATTCATTCATCACAGAACTATATCTAAGCAGGAAACTTCTTCACATCGCAGACTCCTTCAGAGTTTTTCAGAACATCGCAGCAATATTCTTTATTGAATCGCAGATATATTCATACTTTTGTGAATAATGCAACAACACAATTTATTAAGGAAGATACAGAAAATGATTCACCATTTCAAGGAAGATAATGAAGGGCAAGTAGGGGAATAGAGAAGTAAGATTTAATTATCTTCGTTGAAAATATTCAAAGTAAGCTAAGTTGAAAGTTAAATTCTAAAAGTCTCAAAGGTTTACATCGATCGCAAGTAAGAAGACGAAAAAGAAAGCAAAGATAAAATTTAAGTTTCAGCGACAGCTTCGCCAGATTTATCCTTCTTGCTCGTCAGGTTTATCATTTTTGCCAGAGTTATCATCTTCATCAGCATCATTTTCATCATGAGTCTGTCCTTCTTGTAACTCTTCATCAACACCCGCAGCTGTTTCTTTGGGAGGACTTCTTTTTTCTTATTCTTCTTCACCATCCTCTTGGGTGGTATTTTCTTCATCATTGGTAAAATCCAAATCTTCATCCATGGGAAGAGGAATTTCATCATCATCAACCTTTAGAGGAGGAATAGTTACAGGAGGAAGAGAGTTAGAGAGCAGAATCTCGTTCACAAGAACTTCAGCACTGAGGTGGACCTTGCGAAGGAAACTTCTATCACGATTCCTAATCTCTATGTTTTTAAAGTACTCGAGATAATCAAGTCTTCTTTCTGCTTTGTCGTGGGAATCAAGATAATTAGAAACAAGAGACTTATTTTCTTTGCGAACTTTATCCAATTTAGCGGTCGATCAAGATGGTAGAATGAAGATTTCTTTCGGACTCTGCGAGTAACAAAATAATAAAAGATCAGTTAGACAAAAATTTCACAAGGAATATAACACAAAATTTTATAAGAAGATCAACAAGAGAGGCAGTCAATTGACTACCTTCTTTTTGTGAGGTTAAGTTTTGGATTAATGCAAATTAATAGTTCTCCCATTGATTCATAGCATCATCGAATTTATCGCCAACCATACCCTTCAGACGAGATTTCATGCCTTCTTCTTTCTTGCGAAGATATGAGTTTTCCTTTGCTAATGAAGAATGAGATTCCTTTAATTGAGAGTATTGGTCTTGAAGTTAACTGGATCTTAAACTAAGAGTTAGTCTACCCTTGATAATTTTATCCTTCTCGGCAGCAGATGATTCAGTTAATTCTTTGAGTTCATTCTTGAGAGAACGAAGAGATTGCTCTTGATTATTACATATGCTTTGAAGATTACTTAATTGTTGCGAGGAAATCGCCATCAAGCTTGAAAATCTATGTTTTTCTTGGGACAAGGTTTTATTCTCATCTGATAAAGATTCCATCGCCAAATTAGCCTTAAAAACAAATATGAGAGGCGATCAACCTCGCCACTTAAAAAATTCTGCCTTTGCAATAATTGATTATTCTCCTTAGCAAGATTATTTATGTGATCAATTGAATAAGTGTAAAGATTGTCTAGTCTAGTATGTTGATCCATCCAAGAATCTCTTTCAACGCGAGCTTCTTCAGCGATAGATTCAAATTTAAGTCTTTCTATGAAATGAGTCCGATTTGAAACTAATATATGAATTAAGAATTTAAGAAGGAAGTTTGAGTACAGAAAATATGTAAATAAAATAGAAAAACAAAAGAGCAGAGGCAAGAAAAATGTACCTTTTAGCTCGTCATTTTTTCTGCGAAGATTCTCGCAGTCTAGAGAAGAGTTGCGAAGCATGTGATTCAAAGTATCACTCTCAGCAGTTTTAGCCTGAAGGCTTTTTCTCAGAGCTTCAATCTCATTTTCCAAAGATGCTCGCGAAGCATTACTATCAGAACCAAAATACTTGAGTAGAGTCTCGCAAGCTTCATGATAGAGAGGGTCAGTAGAAGACTTTCTAGCATTGTCTAAAATGTTAGACAAGATTTTAAAAGCAACATCAACACCCGCAAAAGTTTCACTTGATGAAGGAAGAGGTGTAGAAGATGAAGTAGTAATTAGATCAAGTTGGCGATCATTTGTGGTGGTTGAGTTGTCAGGAGGAGTATGTGGAAAAACAACAGTTGAAGGCCGTAAAGGACTATAAGGAGTCTCAGTCACAACAATTTTAGAAGACTGATTTGTCAAAGGATCAGAGGAAGTAGAAGTATATTCTCGCAAAAAAAAGTAGAAAGATTTGGTTGCGATGGTATGGGAGTAATCCTCACATATATTAATGTGGGTATAATGAGATCTTCCCCAAGTGTCTTAAAGTGACG
Source organism: Papaver bracteatum (assembly GCA_023529315.1). Taxonomy (NCBI): domain Eukaryota; kingdom Viridiplantae; phylum Streptophyta; class Magnoliopsida; order Ranunculales; family Papaveraceae; genus Papaver; species Papaver bracteatum. The sequence goes on along the minus strand of JAJJWX010005032.1, from coordinate 131,825 downwards.
AGATCTTTTAGGAGGTTTAATAGGGTTCTCGTCATTCTGCTAACAATAACTCAGATAAGAAACAAAGGCAACAATATTGTTATTAGAAAAGAGAATATGTTTCTTACTACCTTATCATTCGCAGAACTCCTTTTCTTCTTCTCTACTAGTCTTTTGCGAGTGTTAGGTTTTTGAACCATGGGTTGTGTAGTTCCGCTGAAAAGAAGACATAGTATGGAATTTACGAAGAATCAAGTAAGAAAGATTAGAGAATGAAAGTAAAAATTGGCTTAAATAAATGTCATAATTCAAGAAACATACCTTGATGATTCCATTAAAACAGTAGCAGAAGAATCTGAAGGAGAAGAAAAGTTGCAGACGGAAGACGAAGTAGACAAATGAAGAAGATGAAGAAACAGAAGAAGAAAATTAGTTTCGAAACTTAATTCTACCTTTTATAGGCAAAAGGGGGTGGGCCCATTAAGCAGAGACGTGTCAGTAAATATAGGAATTCATAACACGTGTAAGAAAGGCTAAATTAACAGAATCATGTCGAGAAGAAAGAAAGAAGTTGTGAGGGTAATAAATAATATTGGTTCTCATGATATTCTCTTCCTCGCAGATAAGACATGATAAGAGGCAAGATGTAGGACCAGAATATCGCTACGACGTTATTCCTGCGATATTAACGACGTTTCTGTGAGCGTCACTGTCAATACTTTAACAATGTTTCACGAGCGTCACAGAATATCCAAAAGAAGCTGACGATGAAAGGAATAAAAGAAGAATATGTTGGTCCTGCGATGATCATCATACTTGTGATAGAGAACATTGTAGAGATCGCGATGAGATCGCAGAGTAGATCCGAAATAAGAGGAAAACTTAGCTGTCACCCATTATTAAAATCCCTATATAAAGGGAACGATAGATCAAGAAAAGGATGATGTATTTTTGAGAGCTGAAAAAGTCTTGAGGAGAGATAAACGGCAGGAGAATGTTTGTAATCTTGATTTCTTCCAATTCTGTAAACATTTATGAAATTTGAATAGAAAAGTGTCGTTTAAATTTTTGAAGTTTAATTGATTTTCAACAAATTTCTATAGAATCTTAACAAGGGTGTAGTGTAGGAATTTCTGCAACTACACAATTAATAACCCAGACTTATATTCCCGAAGAACAACCTAGAATTATTGATCACCTCACAATAATCTAAATTATATGGTAGCGAAACTAGATATTGCAGAATCACAAATGATGAGACGGAGATGTTTGTGATTTCTTTTTATCTTTCCCTATTGGAGATATAATCCCAATGGCCTATCAATCGTAATCACGTATGGTAGAACCGATCGTAACCTTTTTATGTATCTTGGTATAACTAATCACAATGCCTAACTTATTATTTGGTATGACTAGTTTTTATCAATTAGTGTAACCGATCCTAATTAATCACTATGAGATGGTATGATCGATATTTGTAATTGGTGTGACCGATCCTAGTAATTGATGTGGCTAATTACAAAGAGTGTGTAATCATCCTTGTAATTGGTGTAACCGGTCCTGGTAATTGGTGTAACCGATCCTGGTAACTGGTGTGACCCAATCACAAGTAATACCATAAGAATATGGTAACCGATCCTGGTAATTGATGTAAACGATCCTGGTAACTGATGTAACCACTCCCGGTAACTTGTGCGACCGATCACAAGTATTTCCGTATTAGGGTATAACCGATCGTAGTGATTGGTAGAACCGATTGAACCCATGTTTTTGATTTTCTATTTGATCAATCGCATAGTTGTCTTGGAATAGAGATGAACCAATTCTAAACTTGTTTGGAAGTGTGGTATAATCGATTCCAAGATTGTGAATATGAAATAGGATTTACAAAGAAAAGATGTCAACATAACTTTTTATCTTTTATTGTTCAAAGATATTCCTTAGTACTTAAGGAGATCTTGTGCCGAAATAAATTATGAATCTTTTAATTAAGGTTTTTGATTTTATATGCTTTAATTAATAGCAATTAAAAGCATATCTCTAGAGAATAAAAATTAGTAATGTGTACTTACTAATTGGAGATTTTCTATTAAGGGATTTCAGAAATTTTGGACAAGCATTTATTGGAATCAGGAAAACCGAATTTTGCTATTAATTGCTTATCTTGAGAATATTTTCGGTTTTGGAAATTCCTTGGTGTCCAAACAACCTTGGTCTATAAATACCTAAGTTTTCATTTCTAGCAAACTATCCTAAGAGGCAGTCAAACTTTATTATTGTTGTTTCTGGTGGAGCCGGCTAATCGGAGAGGAAAGTATCCTAATTAGGTGAAATCTCTTACGATCGCTCGTTAAAAGACTTCTGTAGGATCAAGAAGCTCGATGAAAACTGTTGGTGGGAAACTACATAATTATAGTGTTATTAGTTTTCGATTGATTTGATTGACTAACGGTTGTTGAAACTTTGATTGTGCCTAGTTTGTTTATTCTTGAGAATCTTCTATTCTGATATAAGATTCACTCAAACTAGATCAAAGTATCGATGGGATCTTTAGAACTGTTTGTAGATCTAAAGATATCTTGTGATAATCAATTTCTAACAGACTCCGTTCTGCATGTGATTGATCACAGGAGATTCAAGTGGTGTAGTGCAGGTGTTTATTGAAGATCAAAGAAGGTTTGAAGACGAAGAAGATTTAGTTCTCATATCTTTGGTGTGCACAAACCTTGATCGGCTGGGATCCAACTAGAATCGGATTTGTTCGATTGATAGTTGTGTGAGATCGGTAACACCTAATAGTTATCTTGAGATCTATTTTGATTGTTACAAATCCGAATATTATTACTTCGGTAATAGAGATTGGATTGTTCTAACCATGCAAAGGAGTTTATTAGATTAAACGGAAGAGCCTTTGCATATGACTTAAGACTTACTCAAGACTTCTTTGAAACAAAGAATCAATAGAGTTGTTACCAAACAGGTTTGTTGTTCCTTTACTATTTGGAATACGATCCAAAGGAATTATTCTAGTGCGTGCACTCATCGAAGTCGGAAGCGCAAGTATACCGAGAAAACTAAGTGAACTAGGGGTAGTTGCTTGATCTCAACTATACGAAGTTGGTTTATATTTTGTATAGTGGCTTAATTATGAGAGTATTCAATTATGGACTAGGTCCTGGGGTTTTTCTCCATTTGCGGTTTCCTCGTTAACAAAATCTTGCTATGTCTTTTACTTTTCTATTTCCACAATTATAATTGTTTATTATAATTAGAAGTAAAATAAACAAATATTAATTCCATTTTACTTGATAGTGATCCTATAGAGTTCGGTTAAGTACGAACTTATTATCAATTAATCACACTTTGTTAGTCGTATTGTATCTATCTCGTATCCATAGACAATCACACAAAGTGTGAATACCAATTATTTGCATTGCATCGACTTTGTCCATAGACAATCACTTTCGGTAAGAGGACTTATAGGTGGATATTTAAAAAATTGTGGTGTATTTGGGTACCCTCATCTTTTCACAATCAAGAAATAATATTTAATGTTATATCTCTTTCTCTCACAATCAGAAAGTTTACATAACCAAATATGTGAACCTGATATACGTGTGAGAGTTCTTGGACGACCTCAAAAATCAATATCCAAGAATCAGTCAAGTCGTATCCAACAAATAAGGATGGATTTATCTACTTTTATGGATTTGCATAACACAACATCATGATTCTCCCATTGTAGCATACATCTAACATAAGCTTTGACGTGTTGAACAGCACAAGTAGTCCCATCAAAAATGCTGGTTAATGCCGGTAAATTGCATTTTGGAGGTATTCCTCTTAACTGTACTTCTTGAGTAAATGGAGTCCTCGCAGCTTCTTCAATAGCTTCATCAAGTTTCCTTCTACCTCCTTCTCTTCTATTTCTTATCATTCCTCGCATTTCTGCTAATTCTCTCAAAATTTTCTCATTCTCAGTTGAGTTTTGTTCCATTAGCCTTTTTAATGCAGCTTCCCTTCTTCTGCGTTCTTGTCTTGCGAGATTTTGTGTGTTGTCTTCTTCATCATCATCTCGTCTTTCTATGCGATTTTCTCTTTCACCATCCTCTTGAAATCGTAGTTGCCTATCTTCTTCTCTGCGAATTTCTTCATTCCTCATCATTTCTCTTTGTTGTCTCTCTATTCTCCTTTGTATCCTATCAAAATCCTCTTGAACATTATCATTGTAGCGATTTTGTGTACGTCTTATTTCTCGATTTTCATGGTTATTTTGTCGTACTGCCTCTCGAAATTCTTGTTCTTCTACTTCTGCTCTTAATCTTTCTCTCTCGCAAGCCATGCGCGCTTGCTCAGCATAGTATCTTTCAATTTCTTCTTCAATTATTCTTTGATTCCTTTGATTCTCTCTCCCATGCAATATCCTCCTACCTTCCTCTGTATTCTCTTCTTCAATTTGGTTGTTTCTTCCCTCTTGATTTCTGTTGTCACGCAGATTATAACGATCGCCAATTATCTCTTCTTCTCTATGACGTTGTTCTCCATTTAAATTTTGCACTTCTTCTCTAACATTTCTCATTGGGGAATTTCTCCTTGGCTCTTCTCTGAATGATATTGAATTTGATCTTACAATACTTCTTGATCTCCTTCTTTGTAACCTCAAATTCTCCATTTTTAGTTCATGATTTTTTCTTGTTAGATTCGCACGTTCCTCCGCCTCTAATCTCCTTTATTCCTGTGTTCTTTGCCTCAGATCATCTACTGTCCCATTTTCACATCCCACATGAACTAATTCTCCAGCCACTCTTTGATTTCTTTCTCCTTCTTCTCCATTTCTTAATTGTCGATTTTCTTCTTCTTCCATTGAATCCGACCTCCAAGTGTGCACGCTCACTTTATCATAATCCACATCCCTATCTTGCGTTTGTGCTTGTTGATTCGGCTGTTGAATTGAATTTTCTGTTTCATTTCTTATTCTATTTCTTCCTGATCTTATTCTTAAAGATTCATATAATTCACCTGCTCCTTCACCTGCAAGTATTTTACTCCTCCTCACAGTTGTTGGTGGTTCTGATGTGTTTCTTCTTCTTCTAACCATTTCTTCAATTCTAACAATTTCTTCAAATTTTAAAGTTGTAATTATAGATTTCTTAGCTTGATTCTCCCTGTTTCTAGCGCCAAAATGTAGTTGAAGGATTTCCCACAATACACCCTTGTCGAGAATCTATGAAAACTAAGTCATAATTGTGGATGAACAACAACACTTTTATTAATTCACTTTCAGGAAGATTTACAAGAAATATCAAAACTCAGAAGTACAACTTTCTTTCTGGAGTTTCTCTCTCCTCAAAATTCTCTTAGCTCTAAAAAGTACATCATCATTTTCTGGATTTAGTCGAACCCTTTATATAGGAAAATACATAGTGGAAGACAGCTAAGATTTCCCCTTAATTCGGATTTACTCTACGATCTCATTGCCATAACTTTAGTCTTCACCATCGCCAACTTTGTAACCATCGTGAAGCAGATTTATTCTTCTCACATATCTTTAGTCGTTGACCGTTATATCACTCTTTTGTGACACTCGCCAAATGTCGTTGAAGAATTTTGCGACGTTCTCGTCAAAGTGTTGTTAATACTCGTAGAAATGTTTAGGTTTCTCGCAGAAGTGTCGTTTCCATCGCGAGAATATCATTGTGGCGATATTCTGGTCCTACACATGACTTGAAAGATACGTTGGGGAATGAAACAGTTCAAGTCAAATATAACTAACCTCAAGTGGAAGGATGATGTTGTGGTTGTATCTCCGTACTTGTTCAATTCTTCAAGTCTTCGCAATACTTGTAATGTCTCATCCTAATACTTTCAAGCTAACCTATATGGAGTTGACTCTAGTACATTTAAATCAAGCGACTCTTAAAAGAGTTTTGGTTCATTAAAATATGACAACCAAACTTGACATACGAACGCTTGGTGGGTTCAACCGTGCCATGCTCTAACACCTTCATATTCGATCGACAGTAGTGGTAGCACCACTCTCGCAGCATCCAATAGATACGTCTTCCTTCGGCTCATCTTCTTCATCTTCTTGGTCGTCTTTAACGGTTGATGATAAACCCTTGAACTTAGATCCTTGACAATTTGTAACTTTTTATCTTAAATTCCTTGTCGCTTAAAACTTTTTGATATATTTTTCCTCCCCCACGGCTTATTAAATAAAAAAAACTAAAAAAAAATCTCTTGTCTCGTTTTTTTTTTTTAATTTATTTATTAAAAAACAACTTTATTATTAAAGAATCAAATACAAGGTACAATGTCGATAGAGGGAAACCTAGATACAAGTTGAGCCCCTACACCTTTTTGAATTGAAATACCTAATCTATAAAAAAGAGAATTACATATTTTGTAATTGAGATCCTAATTAGCTATGCAATTTCTCAACCTCTTCAAAAGAAACACCATGTCTTCCCTACGTTCGCCTAAAGTGGAGAAAGCAAGAACGCCAAAACCAAACCCATGAGTAGACACCTTATCCAAATATTTCGCCCTCTTGCGTGAAATAACATTAAAAATGGCGATACCCGGAACGAAAGTTCGACCATTAATACCGGAAAAAGGTGAAACACCCGTAACATCAAAACAAAAATCTTGCCCATTAACCCAATTACATTAAAGAATATCTGCCGGTTTCAAATCCTTACCATCATCCGATGAGAGTCCAAGATTGACCTCTTTTCTAGCCACAACTCCAGCCTTGTAAAATATATCCGAAACAACATCCCTAATAAAATCATGTCTAAACTTTACGCCCACCTCACTTGCACAACACTATACCAAATCCAGGATTCTGTCACAGGGCATATCTGTTACTAAAAAAATTTGTAACAAATATAGGCTGTTAGAGAAATGCTGTGATATTAATTGTTTTTTTTTTTGTAACAGTTTTCACTGTGACAAAATTTGGTTACGGTCACATTTATAAACTGTGACATTATTTAATAGTAACAGTTATCCTAATTTTATTAAAGTGACGCGTGGCTTATTTGTCACAGTAATTATAATAGAATTATGTGTGATTGGTTTTATTTTCGTTGATAATTGTGTAGCTAACTCAACTGGAGCTCTGCGAATCGCTGCGACTAACTCGGAGATTTTTTATTTTTTAGAAAATTTTTCGAGGAATATTTTCGTCGGTCGTTGGGCAAGATCAATCATTGTCAGAAATTAGACATTAAGAATGATTAGTGGATCTAAATCGTCTTATCATCCTGATTAAAGATCTTAAATTTTAAAATTTTCCAATGAGTTCTTCGAAAAACCAAAACTTCTGTCCCTGGGATGAATATCAACAGGGGGTGGGTGATTCAAGGTCGTACAAGAATAAAGAAGATACTATGGGATTGAATCAAAAGAAATCATATGCTAGTATGGTTTCGTCTAACAAAATACCAGAATTTGATCCAGTAAAAATGGCCAAACCTTGTTTCAATGGTCCAGTGGTCTCAATTAAAATATCTGAGGATGAATACCAACAAGGGGTGCTTGACTGCAAAAATTGCTTGATTGGCAGACTAGTGCAACCTAAGGAGTCGATGACTATGAAAATTACAGACATCAATGAAAATTTAAAGCAGATCTGGAAGATCCAAAATTGGTTTATTTCTCCATTAGGTAAGGGCTTCTTCTGTTTCAATTTTTATTGTGAGGAGGATGTATCTTATGTTAGATCGGCTGGTGCTTGTTCTATTAAACCAGGGATCTTACATTTTCGAAAATGGATTCCTGACTTCAATCCCGGTAAGAAAAATCAAACTCTGGCTCAGGTTTGGATAAGAATCTTTGATTTAGGGTATGAATACTGGATACATAGAACACTATTTGAGATTGCGAGTACTGTGGGTGATCCATTGTTGGTGGACAAGTCAACGCTATCAAGAAGCTTTGGGCTGTACGCAAGGGTTCTAGTGGAAGTTTATCTTACAAAAAATCCAATAGATAAAGTTCAAGTGCAGAGAAACAATCACTCTTTCTTTGCAAGAATTAGGTATGAGAAAACACCTTCTTTTTGCTCCTACTGCAACACGATTGGACATGTGGAGAGCATCTGTAATAAGAGAAAAATGAAGGAGAGTAATGAGAAAGAGACGGTTAAGGAAGGAGCAAAGCAAACGAAAGCTCAAAGGAATACTGTTAAAAAAAACGAGGTGGAAAAACAAAAGGTGGTAGAAATTCAGAAAGTGGTAGAAATTCAGAAAGTGAGTACAAATCTGAAGATTGTAGATAATGTTACTAGACAGAGCTCTGACACTACGGTGGAGGAAGTAAATGTCACTAGTACCATGGAACCTCCAATGGAGGTGGTGGAAGGTGTTGTATACGTCAACCATCGAATTAGCATGGAGGACACAACTCAGAAGGCAAATGCAGATTTAATCCAGAATCATTCTAGACTCAATCCTGGAGAGGGAGAGAACATGGAGTCGGTGGTTGCAAATGCAGATTCAACCAATTCAAGCAAGAATTTGGAAGATAAGGGAGATAATCAACAAGTGGCAGAGATCAACCAACAAGTTAGCATGGTGGATATAACACAGGATAAGAATGACAATCTGGAGTCAGTGGGTGTTATTGCAGACTCAATCCAACCAAAAAAGCAGAAGGTAGCTCACGCATACCTAACATATGCGGGAGAAGCTAAGGCAAGCTTAAGCACAGGAGGAGAAAGAGGACCACATTGGCATGAGGAGGATACGGTAAGCGTTGAGACGCCGGATGAGCAGGAGGAGGAGAATATGCCCTTTGAACGTGTTCTTCCAAAACGGGACCGGGTAAAGGAAAAAAAAAGGAGACTGGTGATACTAAACCTTGGACTATACGCCCAAGGAATGTCATAAATCCTCCTCAATGAGAACACTCTACTGGAACCTGCATGGATTTGGTAACTCTGACACGTAGATGGTATTTAAAAATTACTGTTGTAAATATTCTCCGGATATTATTTTCATTGCGGAACCTTGGATAAAAATAGAGTCTGTCCCAATAAATTTCTGGTCTAACCTTGGATTGAAGATAGTGGCGGTGAATGAGAGAGGTAATAAGCTTCCTAATATATGGTGTTTAAGTAGTACTAATATTCATATGGATGTGGTGGAAAACTCTGGTCAGATGATTGCTTGTAAAGCTTCTTTAGGAAATATGGTGTACTATATCACAGGTGTTTATGCGGCTACTTCCTATATAGCGCGTATAAACCTTTGGTTAGACTTGAGTAACTTGATGGTGAACTTAACTGGTCCTTGGTGTGTTATTGGCGATTTCAATGCGGTGCTGGGGGCTCATGAAAAGTCTACAAGCCCTTCTCCTTCCAGAAACTCCTGCGATGACTTCTTGGCATTTACGGAGACGAATGAACTGCATCATCTGGACACAAAGGGAGATTTTTTCACTTGGTCTAATGGTCGTAGGGGTAGACAGCACACGGAGATTCGTCTGGACAGAGCTGTCTGCAACGAACAATGGTTAATGTCTTGGGACTCTACGGTTTGTAGCACGCTATCACGTGTTAAATCTGATCACTATCCGTTGCTGTTGGAATCTCTCAAGGGGGGTAAAACTTTTGCCTCCTCGTTTAAATTCTAGCGAACGTGGTTGAATCATCCAGGGTTAAGAGAGGTGGTGGAGAAAGCTTGGATGGAGCAAGCTGTTGGCTTCCCAATGTATGTTCTTATTCAGAATTTAAAGAACATGAAGTTGATTCTAAAGTGCTGGAACAAGGAGGTGTTTGGTGACATACATCTCAACGTCAATGTGATAACCACTGCTCTGGAGAATATTCAGTGTCGTATCAGCGAAGAGGGTTACTCAGATGATCTGCATGGGATTGAACTTGAGGCTTCGAACAGACTAATTGACGCTCTCAAGATTCAAAAAGTTTTCTGGCAAGATAAATCGCGTTTAAAGTGGGTGAAATATGGAGATGCTTGTACAAAATTCTTTCACACTTATGTGAATATTCGAGCGACTACCAACAAAATAACACATCTGAAGACAAACAATGATCTGTTGTGCTCCCATGAGGAGGTTTCAGAGCATGTTGTTTCCTATTTTAAGAATTTATATAATACTGATGGTGTTATTAGTCCAACAGATTTCGTTTCCAGGAATAGTAGCAGAATGGTCTCTCAGGACGAAAACAAGAGCCTAATTGCAATTCCAGATGGGTTGGAGGTTAAGGCGGCCGTGGAAAACATGAATGCTAATGGTGCTCCGGGTCCGGATGGCTTTGGGGGTGTGTTCTTCACAGCTTTTTGGGATATAGTAGGTATAAAGGTGGTTAATTCTGTCCAATTTTTTTTCAAGAATGGTTGGCTTTTTCCAAATGCAAACCCGAGCCATGTGATTATTATACCAAAAGAACCAGGAGCTGACATGATTGAGAAATTTCGTCCTATAGCTCTTAGTAACTTTCATTTCAAAATCATTGGTAAGATCCTAGCTAACCGATTGACTCCTATAGCTTCAAAGTTTATATCTCCTCAGTAGAGAGCCTTCCTTAAGGGAAGAGACATTTTTGACTGCATTGGAATAACTTCAGAGGCGATAAACCTGCTGGACTATAAGAGATTTGGAGGTAATGTGGCGCTTAAATTTGATATTAGAAAAGCTTTTGATACTCTCGATTGGGACTTCCTCATTAAGGCACTGCAAGGTTACGGGTTCTGCGATACGTTTCTAGCTTGGATTATTTTGATTCTAAATTCGTCTAGACTATCTGTCGTGATTAACGAAAAGGCGATGGGATACTTTAGCTGCAAGCGGGGGTTGCATCAGGGGGATCCGCTATCTCCCATTATGTTCTTCTTGGCGTAAGATGTTCTAAGCAAGGCTCTAGCAAATGCTTTTTCTCAGGAGAGAATTCACCACATATCTTCGACAAGAGGTACAACTTTTCCTTCTCATGTTTTGTACGCAGACGACATAATGGTCTTCTTCAGAGGAACTAAGAGAAATATTACGGCTTTAATGGAAATCTTTAAGGAGTATGGTCAGAATTCAGGTCAACTCATCAGTGCCGAAAAGTGCACAATGTACTCAAGAAAATTTTCCCATAACAGAATGGCAGGGATAGCCGCTTATTTTAAGTTACCAATGGGGACCCTGCCTTTTCGTTATTTGGGTGTTCCTATCTTTCGGGGTAAGCCAAGAGCTATTCATTTTAGGGACATAATGGACAGAATAAACATTAAGTTCTCTGCTTGGAAAGGAGGATCTTTATTAATGATGGGAAGAGTGGAACTGGTAAATTCGGTGATTGCAAGCTCGGTTATACACAGAATCCAAGTCTACAGCTGGCCTGCCGCGCTAATAAACACCCTGGAAAAGTGGATAAGAAATTTTGTTTGGTCGGGGGATATAAATTCAAGACAACATCACACTGTGGCATGGGAGAAGATCTTCCTGCCTGTTAATGAGGGGGGTCTGGGTATCAGGTCAATAACTAGCTTGAACAAAGCTTCCCTGATGAAGATGACATGGAAACTGATGACAGTCAGCTCTACTTTTGTTTCTTTCATTAAAAAACGATTTGCAAGTGCAGCTTATAAAATTTCATCCATCTGGTATGGATTTAAACAGCAATGGTGCATTATTAACGAAAATGTCTTATGGTTGGTTGGAAACGGTAACAGCATTGACTTCTGGAAGGACTGTTGGAACGCTAATATGGAGATGTCGGTCGCGGAGTACTTGGAGCTGGATCTCTCAAACCTTCAAAACTTGGTAGCAGATTTCATAGTGGAAGATCAATGGAGCATTCCTTCATATATGCCGGAGTTGTCTGGTCAGGTTGAGCAGTGGATAAGAGAAACTCCGTTTGTTGCTCACTCTGAGGATAGACAAATCTGGAAGATTAGCTATTCTGGGAACATCAACATGAAGGAGGCGTATGAGTTTCATAGACACAAGGTCCCGGAGTTGAGAGACTTCAAGGATCTTTGGGCTATCAAGATTCAGCCTCGAAGAGCTTGCACTGTCTGGAAAGTGCTTCACAACAGGGTGGCTTCAGACGACAATGTTAAGTTTGTTGGGCGTGACACGGTGAACTGCTGCAACCTCTGCCCTTCCCCATGCTGCAGAGAAACACAAAACCATTTATTTTTGGATTGTATGTTTGCTTCTTATCTCTGGAACTGGATTATGCAGGTCTTCAATTATAGGTTGAATTTTTCCAGTGTTCATGATATATTTGATGATGTAAGGGGGTTCGCGGGATGCTCACAGACTAAAAATCTCCTCTGGGTGGCAGTGGTGAGATGTATTTGGTTAATTTGGGAGTGCAGAAACAAGCTAAGGTTCGATCGTGTTGCGACTTCTCCTCAACAGGCGGCTAAGCATCTGGCTAAGCTGATTATGGAATCTGGCACACATAGCGGAGGGTGCTCGTTCAATACATCATCGGATAAGTGTATCTTGGAGACTTTAGGTATCAAGAGTAGAGCGCCTAAAATGCCGAGCGCGGTGATGGTAAAATGGCTGCCGCCTCCGCAAGGGTGGATGAAGGCTAACACTGATGGTTGTTCGTTGGGTAACCCTGGTCCTTCCGGATGCGGGGTGGTGTTCCGAGATTCTAATGGTCTAGTTAGGGGCTGTTTGGCGCAAAATATGGGCTTAAATAATTCAATGATGGCGGAACTGTGGGGGGAAATCTACGCCTTAAGGATAGAGAAGACACGGGGGATCATTCGCCTTTGGTTGGAGTGTGATTATGACTTCGTCTTACAAGCGATCAATAATCCAAGTCTGGTTCCATGGTGTTTATCTACGCACTGGAATAATTGCATCAAGTTCGCCTATTCAATCATGATTCAGTGCACTCATGTATTTCGAGAAGGTAACTCGGTGGCAGATTCTCTGGCTAAGCATGGGGCGACGGTCGAGTCTCGATGGTGGACAAACCCGCCTAGTTTCACAAGAAGAAATACAGTGATAGACAATTCGGTTTTACATTTATATAGATTTCGAAATATGTAACCGTGTTGGGTTCTGTTCTTTGCTTGCTTTACTGGTTTTCTCTGTTCTTTTGGGGGTATGGATCAACCCTCCCCTTCTTTTTTTATTGGTTTAATAAAAGGCACCAGGGTGCATTTAAAAAAAAAGAATTAATTGTGATTCTAACTTTGCAACAATTTGGTGATGCCACGTGTCTTACACCGCCACGTAGGCATCGATTTAGTTTTGCCACGTGTCACTTTTTCTAACGATTAGAATAACAAATATAACTGTTGCATATTTTTTGCCACAAATTCCCAATGGACACCTGTCATCTTTTTGTCACAATTACTATAACGTTTAAACTGTTACTCTTATTTGTCATAGCATTGAGAAGATGACACGTTTTTTTATCTTCACAGTTTTGGTCACAGTTTTAACTGTGGCAATTCTTTCAATTACAATTAAAAAAATGGATAGTCCAGGTCATTCTCATGGACCTGGCCTTCCAGTTTACATGCCTGTAACACAATTTATCCTGATACCTAGGCCTGCAATACAATGAAACCTGAAATACAGGCTTGTAACCTGTTCTTCAATGTACAATTCATATATTCTCAATCTATAAACCACATTCATATATTCTCTAATCTCTTCATACCTATTTCACACAAATACTTGATACTGCAATTGCTCCAAAGACCAGCCAACTATCTTACTGAGCCTTCGCCATTTGAAGGATCAAGCCAACACAATTCTTCTGACTTGTTCAACAAAAAAAATTGAGCATCATATTAGTTAATGACAGATGCTACTAGATGTAGAGCCCATATAAGTTACTGCTAAAAGTGGTGGAATATCGTGATAAATACGCGAACTATTAAATAATAAGGACATAATAAAGAAGAAACAAAAAGCCTAAATAATCTCAGAAATACCTAGTGAAGTGGTTGTTTTTGGGCGCTAAGAACCAATTCCATCTACACAACAATAAGAAAAAAAAATCCCTAACATAAGAAGTACAACTTGTCTATTTATTATGAAGGCATCGAACATACTTCACCATACAATCCCTAACATAAGAAGAACAAATTGTCTATTGATTATGATACTCAAAACTGAAAACAAAAAAATTGTTCTATTCATTATGAAATTTAACATAAGAAGTTGCAAGAGACTAAAAATATGCAGATGAATCAGTATGATTTATTATCATACCATTTAACGCGAGCATAGACATCATTTCAAGTAATTCCAGCGTTCAAATCTCTTGACATGGGAAGAGGAACCTCGCGAAACCACTCATGGTTAACAACCTCTTCAGCTGTAATCCTCTGCAATAAATGATAGTAGCAGGACCAAATTAGTACACAAGTAACACAACTTGCAAAATAAGAAAAATAACAAAGACGAAAATTCCAGATCATATTATAAATCAACAGTATCCGGTATGTTCATACCTTTGCCGGGTCATATGTAAAATCCGGTTCAACAAATCAAATCCAGCATCCGAAAGAACTAGTGATCCAGTGAAAGCTCTGGGTGGGAATTTCTTGCGCTGTAAGTTATACCTGAAAGAAGCATGCTAGCAGTTAGAAAACAGGTCGTAAGTTTTACGTAGTAAAACAACCACCAAACTGATCCAGCAAGTTTTCTAATATCACAAAAGCTGGAAAACTGGGAAAGTAGGGGCAACAATTAGAACATGAGATATAGCAGCAAACAAGACTTTTTAACTGAATTGTTACTTACTGTTGCTTGGAAAATTTGGCCTTGGCACCGGGCAGTTCATAAAAACCTTGCCAAATCGTCTCCCTTGGAGTACCAAGGGTTTTGAAAATCTGTAATTAAGAGAAATCGTGGCAGATAGATTAGACCGAATCCAAGCAAATGAAAATGGAAATGGAAAATAGGTCTAGATTCTGGAAACAAAAACTACCTAGTCAAGATGATCAACTTAAGTTTTCCCATTAAATAGGGGCTCCTTGGATAACAGCTCGGCCATTATACAACCCAACGACCACATATCAATTGTTCTTGAGTATTGTGTTTTGCCCCTAATAAAAGCTCAGGTGCTATGTAAGAAAAAAAGGATAATCAAATCAGACATTGCAATCTTATCAGTCGATATAAGAACCGAAATACAAAACAAGATTACATAAATGGTGTCATGCTCACATGTACCATAGAGTAACAACCAGTTTGGTATATTGCTTCAACGGGATTCCATATAGGCGAGACATTCACAGATCTTCAGCTCACCCTGATTATTCATAAGAATATTATAAGTCTTCAAATCCCTGTGATTTTAGTGGTTCCCATGGTGATAACTTATCCGAAGAGAATATATGTAATTTGTAGCATAGGACCATAGATCATTAACATTAAATCGATAGGTACCTGAGATGTACGAATAAATATGGATAGGGTGGTTGTACATTTCACATATATCCTTTAAAAATGTATTCCAGAAGATTAGTGCATGCTCAGAATAATGAAATGTCTTCTCATATATCTTGTATCCAAAACCTATGAAGTCTGACATGTGAAAATTTCATAAATCATCCTTGCAGAACAATTACTAAATCCTTATTAACAAACAATGAAATGCAACATAGCAACAAGCACCAGATAGCGAGGACAACAAATTTTTATCGCTTCACCACAAAAATATGCCAGTAGAATTGATTAACCTAGCTACAACAATGTTCATAGAACAGATGAAGCAAATAACACAAAATCAAACAAATCAATTCAATATGCCTCAGCCCCTTAGATGTTATAATTTTGCGGTCATCTCCGCTATCATTACTGGTATATGTTTAATCATCATCGGAAATCAACCAGAAATTTTGATTAAAACTAAAACTTAAAAAAAAAACTTTTTACTGTAGAAATTCAGGGCGTTTTCAAATTTAGGATTCGGAAAATTCATTGAAAAATTCATTTCGTTTTCAAATCACCGATTGTAAACTACCAGCAGCAAACTCCCTTTTCCACCACCATCATCTCGATGGGTTACAGTGGTTTGGGGGGTTTCGTTTTATTTTAGTTTTATTTTAGTTTTTATGTTTTCCATGTTTAGGGCTGGCAATGGATAACCGATATCCGGTATCCATTTCCGATTATTCGAAATCCTATAGGATTTTATCCGTTATATCGGATACCGGATATCCGGATCCGATAACTTATCGGATATTTCCTCTTAACCTATCGGAATCGGATCGGGCTCTATCCGATTGGTTAATATCCGATATCCGATAAGGTAGGGGTTAACGGATAAAAATCCTATAGGATAAGGTCATACATTAACGGTTTACTAGTAGTGACAATTGAAACAATGTTGCAATGGAAGGTTATCGGGCAATAAACAATGTTTAGTCGTCACATTGTCTTTAGCATTGGAGTAGTAGCAAGGTTCAAGTTAAAATGGTGTTACGTTTATGGTCAAAAAACTGAAGAAACGTCCATAATGATAAGGTCATATATTAACGGATAAAAATCCGATATCCGATAGCTTAACCTTAACCTTATCGGATTGGAATTTTTGGTATCCGCCGGATATTATCGGATACCGGATATCCGATAATCCTTAACCTTAACCTTATCGGATTTGCCAATATCCGGCGGATATCTATCCGTTGCCACCCCTATCCATGTTGGTACTCTCATGGTGTGTTGATGGGTTAGTTTGTTCATACTCATTTTGGTTGATTGATTTTGTGCTTTTGAATTGTCATACACCTAGAAAAATGCTTGTAATCGGGTGCTAATCTGTGTGTTTCTGAACCAAAGAGTGGATAATTTATTTAAGAACTCAAACTGTTTGTCATTATGCTTCAATGACAGTTGCAAGTAAAGGAATCATCAGATGTCTGTTTAGAGATTTTCATGGTTGTCCAGATGGGGGGACTGGGAGTAAAGGTTTTTCATGTTTGATTCCCCCCTGAAGAGACAACACCTCTGCAATAAAGAAAAAGAAGACTGCACTCCAACGAGGCCATAAGAACTAATGTTGATGTCTTCATGAGTTTAGAGGAAACTCGAGAACCTTAAGACAATGGTTGTGCTTTGAATGTATGAGTATTCGGGCTTGGAGCAGAGCGTGCAAGCATGAAGGGAACAACGATATTAAGCCTTGAGATATGTGCGAGTTACGGGTGAAGTAGGTGAAATAATTTTTGGAGTGCCTAAGCCTCGTCTGAGAGGATTTAGTGCGGCTTGACAACGACTTCGAATTGAATGAAGCAATTGTGGATGCGATCTTTAGAGCCCAGGTATGTACGGTTAAGAGCATTCCAAGAGGTTGCAGGTTAGCTTTTCTCATGCCCTGAAAGCGGCACTACAGAAAGTCGCGGTTGAACCTAAAGCGTTAAACATTGGGTCAGGCTTTTGTCAAGCTCCCTCGATGCACTTTGAGAGTGTTCCGACCTAAGGGTAGAGCTGAATGCAGGTCTGTAATCGCAAGGCGACACAACAGACACAAATTCTTAGAGCGCCTCAGCACTTTGGGGTGAACCTAGTGGGACTATAAATCTTGTTCGTGAGATTTTAAAGTGCAGACAACAGTTAGTGTTAGAGATGATTACACAGAGAAAGACAACAAAGATGAAGACACGGGGAAAGACAACAGGCTCGGTACCAATATCTCTACTTGTTTGCGCAAGGTGGCGGATGGGCACTTCACAGCGGCTGTTAAAGCCATCAGTTTGTCCGGGGTGGCGCCATACAACGAGAACACAAGGAAAGCACTTGAGGATAAGCATCCGACGATGCCGCCTCCACGGAAACCAACATGTACGTTGTAGGAGACACCGTTAGTGGCCGAAGAAGGTACCATTCTTAGTTGTATTAAATCTTTCCCTAAGGGAACTTCGTGTGGAAGGGATGGCCTTCGGGCACAACATTTGTTGGATGCTTTCTGTGGGGAAGGCTCAATTGTGGCTGCTGATATGGTCACGGCCATAACTAGGGTTGTTAATCTTTGGCTTGGAGGGAGATGCCCTCTTAACCTAGCGGAGTTCATTGCATCGGCTCCCCTAACACCCCTCCTTAAACCGGATAAGAGAATTCGTCCCATTGCTGTTGGGACAATTTGGCGTCGACTGGTGTCCAAAGCGGCGATGAAATGGGTTGGTAAGGACATGGCAGCGTATCTACAGGATTTCCAGTTTGGTGTATGTGTTTCAGGTGGTGCTGAGGCAATCCTACATGCTGTGAATAGGTTTGTCAGTAAACATCATGTAGACGCTAGCCTCTCTATGCTAATGGTTGACTTTACCAATGCTTTTAACCTAGTTGACCGAACGGCTATGCTTTATGAGGTACATAAGCTTTGTCCATCTATATCGCCTTGGGTAGAATACTTGTATGGTCAACCTGCACGGCTCTATGTGGGGGACTCCTTTATCTACTCATCCACAGGAGTACAACAAGGTGACCCTTTAGGGCCTTTGTTATTTGCTCTGGTACTTCATCAACTTATAGCTAAGATAAATGAGCACTTGCATATTATCCCTACATGCTGGTATCTTGATGATGGCCTTTGTTATTGGCGACATCAGAAGTGGCAAAAGCACTCACTATTATCAAAACAGAAGGGCCTGCGCTGGGGCTTATACTTGAATATTAAGAAAATCGAAATATTTTGGCCCTCTTGTGATGGACGAAGGATAAGTGATGGGATGTTTCTGTCGAAATCTCAAGACCCGGATAAGGGAGTCAAACTATTAGGTGGTGCGGTTAGCCTCGGCGATGGTTTTGTGAAGGGCCTTGCCATTAAGAGGGCTGAAAAAGCAGTGGATTTGATGCAGATTTTATCCAAGCTCCATGATCCTCAAAGTGAATTGATGCTTTTACGAACGTGTATGGGTATCTCCAAGCTGCTTTTTGGCCTTCGTATTTGTCACCCAGACTATATTATGGAGGCGGTATATATATTTGATAGAGGCTTGCGAGAAGTGGTGGAAGGCATCGTGGTGTGCGAGGGACCGTTCTTTGGAGAGCTACAGTGGAGACTATCTAATCTACCTATCAGATATGGAGGTCTTGGACTTTACACTGCTAGGGAGGCGTCTGAGTATGTTTTTGTGGCTTCACGTGTGCAATTTTGGGGATTACAGGATCACATATTGAGGAGTAGTGGTGTGGAAGGTATGGATGATAATTTTAATAAGGCTTTGGAAACGTTACAAGTGACTCTTCCTGATTTTGATCTTAACAACTTCACCAATAAAGACAACGCCCCCCCTAAAGCACAAAGCATCTAGCGAGTGCTCTTTTGTGTAAAGTGGTTAAGGGCATTGATAGAGTTTACATGCTAACGGAGAGACAGAAGCGGTTTTTGGTTGTTTGCAAGCACACATGCGCAAGATTTTCTTCCTGATATTCCGATTGAGGGGTGGGGAAGAAGATGTCTCCTTTGGAGTACCTCTATCCTCAAATACATGTTAATGATCCCGCTTTATCCTCCGACTCTCGCTGCCCCGCTTGCATCACAGGTTGCTTGGATTCATATGGTGAACATGCAGTTCATTGTAAAGTAGACCCTGGTTATAAATATAGACATGATCATGTGAGGGATATTTTGTATGATGTACTTGTGGAGGTCAAGCATTTCGGCAAAGAAAGAAGCACATGTGCATTTCTGTGACAGACCCACTTGAAGGAGATCGACACTAAGACCAGCTGATGTTCTTATTTTTGGATGGGTTAATGGGAAACACACATGTGTTGACCTCACCGGGATATCTCCTTTGGTAGGCATTGGACATGGAACCTTTACAGTCGGCTGAGCAGCGCTAAAGGCTGCCTCAGGTAAGATATCGAAGCATGAGAAAGCATGTGTTGACAATGGGCATGCTTTCGTCCTCTTTGCTTTTGATACTTTTGGCTATTTGGCTCCAGAAGCAGTTGGACTACTCAAGAGGTCCAGAAAGTCATGCGCAGCAATGTAATGACCCCTGGCTCACGAGATTTTATTTTTAATAGGATAGGTTTTGCTATTCAAAAAGGGCTAGCGGCACAGCTTGTCGCTCGCTTGCCTAGTATGTAATTTTTAACGTTATATAAATGTCTTCTTTAATTCGCACCTTATATAGTGTTTGAAGATTTATGCTCCAAATATCTTCTCAATCGCAACAATTGAGCGACCGAGATTATAAAAGGTATCTAGTGCAATGAATTAATATTGCTTCAAGGGAACAATTGAAGTCATAAAAATTTACATATGAGCAACTCAAAATTGTTGAAATTCAGAAGGCTTCTATGTTAAAAATACTGAATAGTTTCTTGTAAAGAAAATCACTAATAAGTTAAGAGAAGAAAAGCACCAAATTTTGCTGGAGTAGTCAGCTATCATAGTAAACCCTAACAATCACTTCCATAAATAATTAAGATTTAAACCCACAAATTTAAGACAAAAACAAAAAATTGCAACTCAGAAATCACCATCACAGTTGAAGAACCAAAAACCAAATTAATTCTTAGACCCTTTTGAAATAGAAAACAGAACCAAAAATCAACATACTAATTTTAGATCCTAATTTGAAATATCAAAAAAAAAAAAAAAAAAAAACCAATTCAGAACAATTAGAAAGGAAAATTGGAAAACCTACTTTTTATTCTCTGTTAACAAACAAACATTATATTTATTCAAGAACAAAATAATCAAATCTAATTTTTAAACCCTAGTTGAGAAAGGGGAAGAGAATACTGAGAGAAAGTATTCGAGATTAAAGAATTCAAAAAAAAAACATAAAAATTATAGAATACCGAGATAAACCATATGAGATCAGTGAAATTAAAATACAAAAATGGGTCTTCGGGATCGGGGGTTTGTCAACTTTATCTCATAAAATTGATATCAGTTAGATGCAGAATTTTCTTCTTCTTTTCAATATCTTATTTCAATCATCCAAAATAACAATCAGATTTCTCAAGAACACTAAGATTCAACGAAACGCGATAGAGACCTACAGAGATAAGGGAAAGAAACTCATCTTAGATCGGAGCATCAAAAGAAAAAATGAAGAACAAACCCACTACTCCTATTTTTTCATCCAATCAATTAGATTTTTGCTTTCTACAAAATGAAGAACCATAAATATGGCACAACGAGATGAAAAATAAGTGATACTTAAATCTTTAACAAATCGGAGTTATAGATCTGTAGCCACGGAGAAATTTGCTTCAGAGAAAGTTAGGGTTGTTCTTCTTCGTTAAAGACACGAGAGGATTTGAGTGAAAATGGTTCTGAGAAAGATGGAGTTTTTTTTCTCTTACTTAGAGAGAGACGAGATGATTAGAGCGAAATTGGGAAGATTTGGGAAAGGGATAAGGCCAAGTACTGTGGTTGATCTTTGTCCATCAGAAAGGAAAGGTTTGACGGTTGAGATTTGTCCATCTAAAAACATGGACGACTAGCAATTTTTTTGAGGTTCTCATACGGATTAAGGGAGTGTGTGAGAAGCATGTGTGTTCTTTTGAGAAGCTTGTGTTTTTAGAGAAGAAATATATCAGTTTCGACCTGAGTCTCGCGTTCGGATGAACTGGAGAAGAAACATATCAGTTTCGAACATCGCCGGTTCAAAGATTACTAGAGTTAGACCTGAGTTTTTTGTTTGGATGAATTAGAGAAGAAATATATCAGTTTCGAATATTTCAGGTTCAAAGATTACTAGAGTTAGACTTGAATCTCTCGTTTGGATGAACTGGAGAACAAATATATCAGTTTCGAACATTCCTGGTTCAAAGATTACTAGAGTTATACCTAAGTTTCTCGTTTGGATGAACTGGAGAAGAAATATATCAGTTTCGAACATCTTCGATTCAAAGATTACTAGAGTTTGACCTGAGTCTGTCGTTTGGATGAATTGGAGAAGAAATATATCAGTTTCGAATATTCCAGGTTCAAAGATTAGTAGAGTTAGACCTGAGTCTCTCATTTGGATGAACTGGAGAACAAATATATCAGTTTCGAACATTCCTGGTTCAAAGATTACTAGAGTTAGACCTAAGTCTCTCGTTTGGAATAACTGGAGAAGAAATATATCAGTTTCGAACATTGTCGGTTCAAAGATTACTAGAGTTAGACCCGAGTCTGTCGTTTGGATGAACTGGAGAATAAATATATCAGTTTCGAATATTACAGGTTCAAAGATTACTAGAGTTAGACCCGAGTCTCTCGTTTGGATGAACTGGAGAACACATATATCAGTTTTGAACATTCCTGGTTCAAAGATTACTAGAGTTATACCTAAGTATCTCGTTTGGATGAACTGGGGAAGAAATATATCAGTTTCGAACATTCCAGGTTCAAAGATTACTAGAGTTAGACCTGAGTCTCTCGTTTGGATGAATTGGAGAAGAAATATATCAGAATTGAACATCGCATGTTCAAAGATTATTAGAGTTAGACCTGAGTTTCTCTTTCGGAAAAATTAAAGACGATATATATCAGATTTGAACATCTCAGGTTCAAAGATTACCAGAGTTGGACCGAAGTTTCTCATTCGGATAAACTGAAGACGAAATATATCATAATTGAACATCCCAGGTTCGAAGATTACCAGAGTTGGACCTGAGTTTCCCATTCGGGTGAACTGAAGATGAAATTTATCAAATTTGAAAATCCCAGGTTCAAAGATTACGAGAGTTGGACCTGAGTTTCCCATTCGGGGGAACTGGAGATGAAATTTATCATATTTGAACATCGTCGGTTCAAAGATTACTAGAGTTGGACATGAGTTTCCCAGTGAACTGCGGACGAAATATATCATAATTGAATAACACAGGTTCAAAGATTACCAGAGTTGGATATGAGTTTCCCATTCGGGTGAACTGAAGATGAAATTTATCAGATTTAAACATTCCAGGTTCAAAGATTACTAGAGTTTGACCTGAGTTTCCCATTCGGGTGAACTGGAGATGAAATTTATCTGATTTTAACATCCCAGTTTCAAAGATTACCAGAGTTGGACCTGAGTTTCTCTTTCGGATGAACTGAAGATGAAATATATCAGAATTGAACATCCCAAGTTCAAAGATTACTAGAGTTGGACCTGAGTTTCCCATTCGTGTGAACTGGAGATGATATTTATCTGATTTGAACATCCCAGGTTCAAAGATTACCAGAGTTGGACCTGAGTTTCTCTTTCGGGTGAACTAAAGATGAAATATTTCACAATTGAACATCCGAGGATCAAAGATTACGAGAGTTGGACCTGAGTTCTCTTTCGGGTGAACTGGAGAGGAAATATATCAGAATTGAACATCCCAGGTTCAAAGATTACTAGAGTTGGACTTGAGTTTCTCTTCCGGATGAACTGGGGACGAAATATATCAGAATTGAACATCTCAGGTTCAAAGATTACTTGAGTTGGAACTGAGTTTCTGTTCCGGATGAACTCGAGAGGAAATATATCAGAATTGGACATCACGGGTTCAAATACTACTAGAGTTAGACTTGAGTTTCCCGTTTTGATGAACTGGAGAGGAAATATATCAGAATTGAACATCAAAGGTTCAAAGATTACTAGAGTTAGACTTGAGTTTCCCGTTTTGATGAACTGGAGAGGAAATATATCAGAATTGGACATCACGGGTTCAAAGATTACTAGAGTTAGACTTGAGTTTCCCGTTTGGATGAACTGAAGAGGAAATATATCAGAATTGAACATCCCAAGTTCAAAGATTACTAGAGTTGGACCTGAGTTTCCCATTCGTGTGAACTGGAGATGAAATTTATCTGATTTGAACATCCCAGGTTCAAAGATTACCAGAGTTGGACCTGAGTTTCTCTTTCGGGTGAACTAAAGATGAAATATTTCACAATTGAACATCCCAGGATCAAAGATTACGAGAGTTGGACCTGAGTTCTCTTTCGGGTGAACTGGAGAGGAAATATATCAGAATTGAACATCCCAGGTTCAAAGATTACTAGAGTTGGACTTGAGTTTCTCTTCCGGATGAACTGGAGACGAAATATATCAGAATTGAACATCTCAGGTTCAAAGATTACTTGAGTTGGACCTGAGTTTCTCTTCCGGATGAACTCGAGAGGAAATATATCATAATTGGACATCACGGGTTCAAATACTACTAGAGTTAGACTTGAGTTTCCCGTTTTGATGAACTGGAGAGGAAATATATCATAGTTGAACATCACGGGTTCAAAGATTACTAGAGTTAGACTTGAGTTTCCCGTTTTGATGAACTTGAGAGGAAATATATCAGAATTGGACATCACGGGTTCAAAGATTACTAGAGTTAGACTTGAGTTTCCCATTTGGATGAACTAGAGAGGAAATATATTAGAATTGGACATCACAGGTTCAAATACTAATAGAGTTAGACCCGAGTTTCCCGTTTGGATGAACTTAAGAGGAAATATATCAGAATTGGACATCACAGATTCAAATATTACTAAAGTTATACTTGAGTTTCTCTTTCGGATGAACGAAATATATCAGAGTTTAACATCATAGGTTCAAAGATTACCAGAGTTAGACCTGAGTTTCTCGTTCGGATGAACTGAAGACTAAATATATCAGAATTGAACATATTACCCTTATTGGAAAAAAGTGGAATAAATATCACTGACACTATGAAAATGACCATACTACCCTTATTGGAATTAAAAAAAGTAAATGTTACCAATTGTGAAAATTACCATATTACCCTTATTGGAAAAAGTGCAATAAATGTCGTGGAGATTGTGAAAATGACCATATTACCCTTATCGGAAATAAGTAAACCAAATGTTACAGACTGTGAAAATGACCATATTACCCTTATTGGAAAAAAGTGCAATGAATATTATGGAGACTGTGAAAATGACCATACTACCCTTATCGGAAATAAGTAACATAATTCTTACAGATTGTTAAACTGACCATATTACCTTTATTGGAAAAAAGTGGAATAAACATTATGGAGACCGTGAAAATGACCATACTACCCTTATTGAAAATACGTGCAATAAATATCATGAACACTATGAAAATGACCATACTACCCTTATCGGAAATTAAAAAAAAAGTTAATGTTATTGATTGTGAAAATGACCATATTACCCTTATTGGAAAAAAGTGCATTAAACATCATGGAGCCTGTGAAAATGACCATACTACCCTTATCGAAAATAAATAAAGTAAATGTTACAGACTGTGAAAATGACCATACCCTTGTGGGAAATACGTGCAATAAATATAATGGAGACAGTGAAAATGAGCAAACTACCCTTATTGATAATAAATAAAGTAAATATTACATACTGTGAAAATAACCAAACTACCCTTATTGGAAATACGTGCAATAAATATCACGGACACTATGAAAATGACCATACTACCCTTATCGGAAATAAAAAAAAGTAAATATTACTGATTGTGAAAATGACCATATTACCCTTATTGAAAAAAAGTGCATTAAATATCATGGAGACTATGAAAATTACCATACTACCCTTATCAAAAATAAATAAAGTAAATGTTATAGACTGTGAAAATGACCATATTACCCTTGTGGGAAATAAGTGCAATAAATATTATGGAGACTGTAAAAATGACCAAACTACCCTTATTGAAAATTAATAAAGTAAATATTACCAATTGTGAAAATGACCATATTACCCTTGTTGGAAATAAGTGGAATAAATATTATAGAGACTGTGAAAATGACCAGACTACCCTTACTGGAAATAAGTGCAATAAATATTATAGATATTGTAAAAATGACTAGACTACCCTTATCGAAAATAGAGTAAATATTATAGACTGTAAAAATTACCATATTACCCTTACTGGAAATAAGTGCCATAAATATTATGGAGACTGTGTAAATGACTAGTCTATCCTTATCAGAAATAAGTAAAGTAAATATTACATACTATGAAAATGACCATATTACCCTTATTGTAAATAAGTGCCATAAATATTATGGAGACTGTGATAAGGGTAATATTATTGGTAAATAAGTGCCATAAATATTACCCTTATTGTAAATAAGTACCCTTATTGTAAGCAAATATTATTGGTCATTTTCACAGTATGTAGTATTTACTTTATTTATTTCCAATAAGGGTAATATGGTCATTTTCACAGTATGTAGTATTTACTTTATTTATTTTCAATAAGGGTAGTTTGTCATTTTCACAGTATATAATATTTACTTTATTTATTTTCAATGAGGGTAGTTTGGTCATTTTCATAGTCTCCCTAATATTTATTCCATTTATTTTCAATAAGGGTAATATGGTCATTTTCACAATCTAAAATATTCACTTTACTTATTTTCGATTAGGGTAGTCTGGTCATTTTCACAGTCTCTATAATATTTATGGCACTTATTTCCAATAAGGGCAATATGGTCATTTTCACAGTATGTAGTATTTATTATATTTATTTTCAATTAGGGTAGTTTGGTCATTTTCACAGTATGTAATATTTACTTTATTTATTTTCGATAAGGGTAGTTTGGTCATTTTCACAGTCTCCCTAATATTTATTCCATTAATTTCCAATAAGGGTAATATGGTCATTTTCACAATCTATAATATTTACTTTACTTATTTTTGATAAGGGTAGTCTGGTTATTTTCACAGTCTCCATAAATTATTGCAGTTATTTCCAATAAGGGTAATATGGTCATTTTCATAATCCGTAATATTTACTTTATTTTTTTTTCAATAAAGGTATTCTGGTCATTTTCACAGTCTTTATATTATTTATTGCATTTATTTCCAGTAAGGGTAATATGGTCATTTTCACGGTCTTCTAAATTTTTATTGCAGTTATTCCGATAAGGGTAATATGGTCATTTTCACAGCGTTCGGAAGAAGCATAAATTTTTGTTGTGGTTTTGTCGAGAAAATCGAGAGAAAAGGTTGGTATTTGTCCAAGTCAAATGTCCTACAAAGTCATGACTTGTTGACTTGGTCTTGATCATTTTTTCTAATATTAAGGAAAAAAAAAATTGATATGTAGAAATTAAATAAAATTGTTATTTTGTATAACTGTTGCGAAAGTAGTGACAACCAAAATTCTAAGAGTGATTAATTCGGGGTTGTTTTAGATGTGGTGGAATTTTTGGGTGTAAACATCATTTTAGATTATAATTGTGATTGTCTGGATAATTGTCAACAAATATAATTGTGACTAGTTACTTATTATTAATAATATTACTTTTAAAACTTAAATGTTGGAGAGAATCGAACCTGAACCATTGAGGTTGTATGTATACCACCCTTACCACTGAACCATATTGGCTGTTGGTAATATGGTTAAATATTGTGACTATTGTGACTAGTAAAAAAGTTAAATATTCAAATTCATTATCACAATTATAAAATTTAGCAACAGTTATAATTGTTGCAGGACTTATCACAGGTGTATCAGTGACTGAAAAATAAACTGTGACAGGTTACACTGTGAGAAAATCCTGGTTTTGGTGTAGTGCAATGAAGTGCATGATCACCATAAACATCCGTTTTCCTCTTACAACAAGCACAAACATCAATAGTATTAAACATAGGTATTCCAAGCCTATAACTAACAACTTCCCTAAATTGACGAGGTCCAAGTGTCTGATTAAGCCCACATATTAGTATAGCTTTGAGGTAATCCTGAGCGTGGTCAAGCCTATTACTTTTCCAAAGTATAGTATCATGTTCTGACATAACAAATTTGGTAGGCATATCTTTCCTAACAACCTCAAAATACTGTATTTCCAAAGATTTCATAGGACGAGTGGCAATAGTGTTGATATTGAAAGAAGACAGCTCACATACCTGCATGAACAGTGACAAGGCACGCTGAAAGCTAAGGCTTGGCTCAGATTCTGGTGGAAGATTAATGATGATCTCCTGCAGATTTCTCGTTTGATAACAAGAAGCAAGAAAGCAGTATTTACTCGTATCTTCCATCGTGTGAACTCCCAAACCCCCATCCTTCATTGGCAGGGTAGCAATACGTTGTTGAAGGAGCCAAAACCCTGCACCATCTCCTGTAACAATATGCTGCAGAAACTGTATCAAGGGACAATCATAACAAGAAATAATTTGTTGAAGAGCCTCAGGTTGGGTAGTTCTTAGATTGAAATACAACTTTGAAACACCTGGGCAACTATGTAATAGTAATAACTCACTTTGCGGGTCATGTAATTGCTTTACAGACTCCATGAGCTGTAAAGTTTTATCAATGTTATGCTTCACAAGGTCACTGCAAAACTACAGATTACAACTCACCGGCACTCCCAACAGCTTAACACCACGAGTAGGTCTACTAATGTTAGTCGGAAAAAATCCATCAGCTTGACTTCTAGGATCAACGCAGGGCCAAAATAACTCAGCCTTGCTAACATTAAGATGTAGCCCACGGCTACTTCCTTTAGCCTGAATTATCGAGAGTGCTTTAGTTACTTCCATATTATCACCAGCAATGGTATCATCATCAAGGTACCATGTATGAAAATCCAGTTTGCACTATTCTAAAATCATGTTCCAAAAGTCTATTGGCAGCATGGAGAATACCTTCTGCTCCACAGGAAACCCAACCCCGAACTGATGATCCCCTAGATATAAAGACATATCTTTACAAACTGATTTAACATCTAGCTTCAAACATAATCTAAGCCATATTGTACCAACATCAATTGGACTAAGCCCACCTTCAAGCTTGAGAAGATGAGTTAAGGTAGCACTCGCAATATACTCCCCTAAAGCAGATGGACATTTCCCAACCAACCATAAATTGACTACCCCAGTAATGGATGCTGAAAGCTCGTCACTCACAGCAGCAGCTGCACTACTCAAAACATCTAAGAGATGCTGAGCCCTAAGCCCATCTCTGCTACATGTCGTGATTTTAGGAAAAATCTTCAAAGCATCAAGGACAGCTTTAGAATCAACATACATATCAGAAGCTTCAACTGGTTCAGGGGGGATAGATGGTGGTGGCACATTTGGGTGTTTCTGGATAAGCTCTTGTAAAGTGTCTGCAGTGTCCAGAGCTATACCATTATAAGATAAGACCTTTATAGCGGCAGTGTAGCGATCTTGACTCAATTTATTCTTACAGGCTTGCACATTAAGGTTATGCTTCTTCTTCTTGTTTGATTTTCTTACTTGACCACTATTCTTGGATTCAACCAAAAGTTTTTCAATGATATGAATACACCCACCACTTTCCTTCCATTGTAACAAATCTTGGTGGATACTATCCATCTGAAGCTTCCTTCCAGTTCCAGCCCTCTCTTCTCTCGAGTTCTTAGGCATGTATTGATTTAAGGTGCATATTGGCAACAGTAAAAGATGCAACCATGTTGATAAATCTGTAGGATTAGATAGTACCTTATCCAATGCGATCTTTAAAGTCCTTGAAAAATGAATCATGTAAGGTGGGGGGATGCTGGCAATGGTTGTGAACCGATTCTGATAAACAATATTTAGTAAATCCAAATTGAGGGCAACATCTTTGAGGACGTCATCATCTTCTCGCACAACTTTTGGAACTGTATCGGGGGTGTCAGCCGGTATGACAATTCCATAAATAAGAAATTTCACAGAATTACCATCCAGTGGTCCAGCAATAGCCCCACCAACATGAAAAATGCATGATTTATTCCAAGCTTGCATATGCATACAAGGCACACACAACCACATCTGCAAATTATTTATTGTTCGTTCCCAAGCTTCAAAAACTATTCTACTAGAATTGATTCTCTCCCTACAAACATTTTTACACTCTGAATTTGGTAAATGTCTGTCATGTAAATGCCTATAAAAACCCAATTTACTATATCCATTACCACCAGTTCCATTAGAACAACCATCAAACTTTTTGAAAGGACAATAAATAGTCCTTCAGTAGACGAGGTTAGTTTGTTGCTACCCAGATTAGTGAGGCTAAAAACCTTTCCATTTTGAGATGATGATGTGGATGTAGTCTGAGACAACAGAAAAGCACATGATATAGAATCTGTGTTTTCATCTTCCTATATGCGTTTAATTCTCGGTGTGTGCATGAGTTGAAATCCTAGTTGTAGGCATTACACTTCACAAACAAGAGGCCCTGATTTTTACTGAAAATACCTCCTTCAAACAAAACAAACCCTGACCAATTCAACACTATAACCTGCACAATCTTCACAATTAGAATACAATGAAACATGGCCAATTAGTAGTCAATAAGTGGGAGAATAAGAGTTCAAACTAGGCAAAACCTAATCGAAAACTTAAAATACCATTCATTAACCCACTAATTAAAAAAAAACCTCCACGACAAAACCTCCAAATCTTCTCAAAGAATAACCTTCCTCGCACCACTGAAGAAACTCTCCTCCTATTGCAATAAAACCTTCCAATATCTACAGGAAACCCCCAACACTTAATGCTCAAAGAACCTTCTTGTAATTTAAACTTTCTCAGGGAACATAATTGAACAATTGGAGTTGTAAACACCACTAATTATGTTTGAACTAGTCACAAAGCACAAAACCAACACAATTAAAAATAGTTGGTAACCCTGGATTTTGATTGCAAACACCCCTAATTCTGTACCATCAACCACTCACACAAGAAACCAAAGCTCAACATTAAGCTCCTAAAACAAAATTCCAATACCTCTACAAAAATCTGTGATAATAAACACATATACAGAGTAAAGAAATCACTTACAGAAGACCAGGTGGTGATTAGAATCCTCAAGTACCCAGAACAACACCTCTATACCCCTGAAGCTCTTGATTCAATCAAAGAACGACCCTTCTGCAAACCTGGCTGCAACCTGAGAGAAACAAGACTTTGAATCCCCTAATTAAATCAGGGATGAAGAAAACCAGAATAATAGACAAGAATAAGAACCCTAAATCAAATCTAGAATATCCACACAACCCAAATTGTTCCTTTAACTGACTAACCCATCCACCACTAAAACCCTAATTTCCTCAATCGATAAACCCAATCTTAAAACCTAATTTCCTCTTTAATCGACAAGCCCCTGAATTTGAATGAAAACCCAATCTTGGTAACCCTGGATCAGTTGAAGGATACGGAAAAAAAATAATCACACACAGTGAAGAATGGATTTGAGGGCAAAACTGACGAGAGCGAAGGAAAAAAAATGAGAGAAAAAAAAACGGATTTGAGGATTTTATTATTATTATTTTATTTTAAAGACAATAAAAAATACAATACAAAGTGAAAATAAAACAAAATAATGAAACAAATATGGTCGTGGGAGAAGTACTTTACCGCTCGAATCTTCACAACTTGTATTGTCGCGAAATCATAAACTTCAATAACTCTCATCTTTTGATAATCTTCGCTCTTGAACATAAGTCTTCATACTTGGATATAGAATTATGCTCATTGTACGTAAGTCTTCAACATGTATATAAAAATATGCTCATTGTTTGTTGCTTATTTGGATGTAAATTTTTCTCTCACTTGTATATTGTTGCTTGTAAACCTTGAACGTCTTCAACTTTCCTTGTAGATTTTGATGTAGCTCCCTTGTTGATGATGATGGTGTTTCTATGGATTTGTTGATGTCGAGAGAATGGCTCTAACTTCAAATCAAACTACAAGAAGGAGGCTTTCACCTATAGACGTTACCCTCATGATTGACAAAATTAGCACTCAAGAGATCAAAAATAGTACTAAAAATGCTGAGAAGTTGGGTAGCTCACCATTCTACTCGGAATTAATGTACGGTGACACATACTCAAAAGAAATCTTTTTAGTCATTTACAAAGAATTTTTGGACTGGTGCCTTTGTTGATATGAATATGGGTAGTCTCCACTAATGATTGATCAGCAACTCTAATAATGCATTTCCCTATGCTCCTCATTCGCATCACCGACATGATTAAATCCATTATTTAACATTCTAACAAGTAAGAAATCCGAATGTAGTTCCCTAACACTTCCAAGTTCAGTTATGTCGATCAGAAATCTCTATGTAAACATACCTAGAAGTATGCTAGTGACTCTAAAATCTCTATAAGTTGGAAGTTTGTATACGTCAATTTTTTTAAGGAACCTTACCCTCACACTTAAATCAAACATTGTCCTCAATGTTTCAAACCATTGCAAAAAGAATAAGAGTAATACTTGAAAAATACAAAGAAGTAAGAATTGGAATTGTTCACCTGATTGATGCATACGAGTAACATTCAAAAATGGATTCCCCATATATCAATGTAGATGGGGAAAAACGATTTGCTGGTTTTTAAGTAATTAAGGAGACAACCGTACGGAGGAGACTCCTTGAATCGAGCGAAATGTTCAACCTCACACAATTGCACTGTAAGAAGGGAATGCTTTGAATTCGAGAGATAAATATGTAGTACTCCAGCCTAAACCAAGATAATGGTCGTTCCAGAGTAAATTCTGTCACAAGAGAGAATGGGTTGATCTGTAGGAGGGAAGCTGAGAAATGTGTGGGATCAATGGTAATCGAAGATTATAGGTGTGTTGTGAATTCTGAATATGATAAGTTCTGAATGATTGAAATTGTTCAGTTGAGATTAATTGCTCAATTGATGAGTTGATGATCCCATGATGTCAATGAGACATGAGATTCTCATCTTTGTTGATGTTGTTGTTTCAATCATGATTCAGAGACTTATTTATATTGCTGGAATTATAGACACCATGATCCCATGAAGTGTGACAGTTGATGGAATCAAAGAGTGGAGAGATGGAAATAGTGTTTGAAACCAGTTTCTCATCATGCGGAGACTTGGTTGATTTTCCACCCATTACTTTGTTAACTCCTTCAACTGATAGCATGACTTTCTTACATTCCATTGTGTGTTTGAACACGCGTGTCGTAGACCGCCAGACCAAAATCCTAGTTGATATCCTCCCAAGTGACACGATTGATGTCTCGTGGTTAGTTTAGTCAGTTGCTAACTTCGTGATATCATGGGACGATGAGTCCATGTATTTACTGAGTTGAACATGATTTTGTAAAAATGTCCCGAAACTCATGGATTGAACGTGGGCATGATCCTCACGTTGATAGTTGAGGTGAGCAAGTATTTCTCATTCGATGATTTGCTGAATATTGATAGTTGAACCAATATTCTCTGATTTGAGCAAGTATTGCTTATCTGAGCAAGTGTTGCTCATCTGATAAATTATTGGCAGCGTAACCAAAATAAAATATTAATTAAAATACTGGTAGTTGAACCGAGTATAATTAATAAGAATATTGATCATCAGATCGTCATAAATTTATTAGTGTTTGAATATGGAATTATAATCCTTGGACTCAGAAACCCTAATTTGATCAATTGATGACCACTTCATGGTTTGTTAGGAATTGAACCATGGAACGAAGGAAGGATTGGTTTCATGAGACCATGGGTCAATCATGTAACACCCATATGCTCACATGAGCAAACATAAAAACCTCTTGAAGAGTTGATGACTTGTTGATGAAAGAATGATTAAATGCTGGTTTAATTATTTATTCGAATTACTGCTGGGTTCAGTATTAGGTGATAAAACCTAATTAATTATGAAGAAGTGGAGGACCGACCAAGGGGTTATGAAACCGGACCTGGGTGGTCACGGGATCAAGTGTTGATCGTTCCATGAAGTTCCAAGTCGTTTGGAAGAGTTTTGGACCTAATATGTGCAATTGCGCAAATTAGGTCAAATTATGAACGTATGTAAGACTGGCTCATTGAGATCCAAAGAGACAACCTTGGTCGATCAAGGTAACATGCTTATGTCCCCAAAGTGTTCGTATCTCAGTTCTGAGAATTTTGATATTTTCAGATGTGCGTTTGAGCAATCATTTTAGAAAATATGAAGAAACCAGGGTTTTTTGATAAAACCGTCAAAACTTCATGAGATGAAGGAAAATAATGAAAAAGTGAAAGAATTATGAAGTGTGGGACCAGCCATGGCCAAGGCATGTCCGGCCGTCCAAGGGGCCAATATTACATGTTTTTCCAAAAAAATTATAATATTTTCATGATTTTAGGGAAATATGATAAAATCAAGGAGTTTAGCTAAAATTAAAGAGTGTTGTTCAAATCAAGGAGTTTCCATGAGATGAAGGAAACATAAAATAATAATAATAATAAAATAAGGAACGTGTGGGCATGTGGGACCGGCTTGGAGCATGGTTGGCCGGCCAGGGCCCGGTCCCGTGCGTTTTCCCTAATTTAATGTATTATTTCACAATTTAAAGGAAATTTCATAATTTAAAGGAAATTTCATAATTTAAAGGAAATTTCATAATTTGAAGGAAATATCATGAAATCAAGGAATTTCATGGGATTATGAAAACATGAAAAATATAATAATAATAAAAAGGGACTTGTGGAGCCATCTAGGGTTTGGTAAGACCCGGCTATGGCCCGTGCACGGGTTTTCCTAATTTTATATTATTTTTCATGGGACCAAGGAAATATCATGAGATTAAGGAGTTTTCATGAAATTAGGGAAATAATAATAAAATAATGAGGAACCATGAGGTGTGGGGCCGGCTGGGACCAAGGCATGGCCGTTTGGCCAATGGTCACGCCTAGATCTGGCAAACAAGCCGAAACCCGCGGATAAACCCGTACCCGGCCCGTCAAAACCCTAACCCGGATTGGATTGGTTATAAACAAGCCGGGTTAGGGTTAGAAAAATGGTGGCTTGTAGGAAAACGGGTATACCCGGCCCGGCCCGTGAAACTCGCAAGTTCACCCGTTAACCTGCAATTTCATTCCCTATATTAAGCCGCGTGTCCACTCACCTCTGTATAACGTGTGTAATGTTACTACGTTATGTGTCCCCCTCCCCTCATATATAAAAAAGAAACCCCAGCGGTAGTATTCTTCTTTTCTCTTTTCTTTCTTTCTTTTCTTTTTTATTTCCCTGACGGACAAAACAATAGCTGCTTAATGTTAAAAAAAAAATTGGCTCAAGAAAAAATTGGCGGTGCTGCTTAAGAAATCAGTGATGAAGGTCGTGATACGAAGAACAAAAGAAGAAATTGGTAATAATGTAAGAGATGCTGCTATCAAAGGTTTGAGATTCATAGCAAGGAGAAGAATAAAATTACGATTCGATCTTTGAGGGATGAATCTGTTGTTGTTTGTGATGGGTATCTAGTGTTGAAAAAATTAGAAATGGGCTTCAGTAGTTATCGAAGAATCTTGAAAAAATGAATCTGTGGTGTTATGAAATTACTGTTAATGGATTAAGGTGGGCTAAGATGGTGAAATTCGAGTTTTCAGAGAAATCATGGAAGGAGGAGAAGGAGTTGGTGTATGTTGAGACATGGGTTGTGTTCAATTTAGTAAAGAAGAACTGAGAAGAAACAGCAAGTGCAGGTGCAATAGATTGAAGAGGGTTTTAGAAGATGAGAAGGGAGCGATTGAGTCTATTAATGGATTGAACTGTGAACGAGATGTATGTTTAGGATGTTGAATGATTGCAGGGAAGAGCTGTTAAAAAAACAGCCGGAAACTAGCCAGAAACAGACTGAATTGTGATGAATTCAGTTCAGGTTAGTTGCTCAGCGACTCGGTACACTAACTCGGGGATTCAGCCAACTAAGACCAACTGAATCTCTCCCACTTGTCCCCTTGACTGACGTTGACCTAAGTTGACTCTCCAGAAACAAGCTAACCCGTGAACCCGCAAGCTTTACCCGTTACGGGCGCGGGTTGAAGAAATGATGACTCGTGAAGTATATAAACCCGCAAGCTTGGCCCCGTGTTAACCCGTACCCGTGTAACCCGTAACAAGCCAGCCCCAGCCCTCCCGTTTGCCAGCTCTAGTCACACCCCACAATATTCTTCCCTAATTTTATATTGTTTCTTTGGTGTGAAAGAAACACCATGAAACTGAGGAGTTTCCTCAAAACGAAGGATATTTGTTCAAATGAAAGAATTTTCATGAACTCAAGGAAAATAATAAAAAATATGATAAAGATATGAAACTGGCGTGGGATTAACCACGGCACGGTCGACTGGTCAGTGGGCCCATGCTCCCAGCGCCTTGGTCAATTTTTAATTTTTAATTATTTTCTTTCCTATTTTGCATAGGTTCATCGTCTCGTGGTATTTTGAAATAGTCGTTCATGCGGTGATTGTTAGTGCATCGCCATTGAGTACACTTTCACCATTTAAATCGGGGCTTACTCAGAGGTAGCTCAGACGCATGTGCGTTGAATATTTATTACTAACCCATGGATTTATGCTGGGAAGAACCATGGTTTGCAGTAATAATATATCTGCGAAAATATTTGAATATTTTCTGAAATTCTGTGGATGAATCCAGGAATTTAGGAACAATTAACTTATGTCTTTATACTAGCAGAGAAAGCTGTCTATGAGCACTAATTATTCTGATATGAGCTTGCTGGAGCTTCATATCCTTTATATAGTCAGGGTAAACTCGTTGTTTGTATCCTGAAGACGTTATCGCTCTATACTAGAAGAGCAAGCTGTCTAGGATCCGTCCATCCCGTGATACTATATAGAAATAATTACTGAAGTGTTCAGTATTCATGAGATATGTTGTTGTCTAGCCGTGAGACCACATATCTACATGTACTTTGAGAGAAAGTATTCTCAATCGGAGGATTCGATGAGAGACCCGTGTCTCAGTACTCACGTCTGATTGCTGGATCATAGGTTCGTATAATTATGGGTTTACGATTTTTGCCTTTGTCGAAAATCCACCATCTACATTAAGTCCTCTACTTAGTGAGGAAAGCCGTGTTCCTCACTCAGCATTGAATGGTGATTTTCCGGTCATAAACAATACAAGTAATTGAATTTAGTCGTAAGTTAAGATGTTACCGGACTTCGATAGTACGAGCAAATCATGACTTGAATGAAGATCTCAGTGGCATGATAGAGCGTCGTTTGATGAGTATAAATTGATGTTGAATCGCTGATTCGGACGACCGGTCCTTGGTCGTTTAGGATTTTCGGGCCTAGCCCAAAAAAGAAATCCTTATTTTAAGAATAGACGCTCGTTTGTTCGTTAGTTTAAGGAACAAACAAAATAGACCTGAGTCTAATGATATAAAATTTTGTCTATGAGCTTTCATGAAACCCAAAATTTTATCTTTGTGAGATTTCACAAAACGGAATAAACTCTCGTTCTAAAGGTGAATGCTCGTACGAGAGAAAAGTTTTTTTTTTTAAAAAAGACGTGCATCTGTTAATAATTTTTTTGTCTTTGAGCTTTCATGAAAACAAAAATTTAATCTTTGTGAGATTTCACAAAATGGAATAAACTCTCATTCCAAAGGTGAATGCTCGTACGAGGGAGCAAAATATATAGATATATTTTTAAATTTACGTGAGTATCACGTTAAATATATGTATTTTGTAAAATCAATGTTTTGATTTTGAACAACTGTTGAAAATAGACAATTATACATGGTGTAAGAATGTCTGTATGTGAGTTTTCACAATTGTAAGATGGACGTTTGTCTAATTTTTGAAAAACCTTTCACACAGTAAAGAGTTACATGGGTTGTTCACGATTTTATGAAAGATTTTGCAAAATCAAGTTTTGATTTTAAACAATTGTTAAAAGCAAACAATGATGTTTTCATGAATTTCGTAATTTCATAGTGAATGCACACACGTTAGAAAATCAGTGAATGTTCACATGAAGGGTTATGTGAATTATTAATAATTTCGTGAAAAGTCAGGTGTCAGACTTTAAGTAATGGGGTTGCTCGCCTTTGCAGGTTTGAAGGAGCGAGCAAGATTTTCGAAATTTTACGTTATTATCATGTAGGTACCGAATATCATAAGAGGTTGGTTTACGAATATCGTAATAAGTGTAAGAGGAAAATGTCACAAGATGATGTGGTAATAGAAGAAGCACGGAAGTAGTTGAAAGGGTTTGCGAACATAAAATAGATTTACGAATATAAGTTACCAAACTTCGCAAGCTAAATACAGTTGTACAAATTTCACTATAAATAGTAGTTCAAATGTTAAATTTGGAGAGTTCTTTTAGTGAGTGTGAGGAAAAATCTTAGGAAAGAGAACAGAGAAAGTTGTAACTGTTCCAAATTCCATTGATATATTTCTTTGTAATCAATTGAGAGCATTAATCAATAAATTGTCATTCTTCAAGAACATCTTAAAGTTTTATGAATTCTACTGAGGGTGTAGTTGTAAGATTTCTTGCAACTACATAATTGGCGCTAGAAACAGGGACTGAAGATTGTTATAGCAGAAATTTTAAGGAGTTTTGAAAACCTGAAATGGCTAGAAGAAGAAATATATCAGAACCATTGACTGCAGTAATAAGAAGTGTAAGACTCGCAGGTGGAGAAGCAAACATAACAGGAGAATCTAGTAGGAGAAGGAGCAATCGAAGAAATCAAGCTCAACAAGCATCAGTAACACAAGGAAGAGTAATAGATCATGATCGAGTAAGTATACACACTTGGATAACTGAT
This sequence comes from Papaver bracteatum, assembly GCA_023529315.1. Classification (NCBI taxonomy): domain Eukaryota; kingdom Viridiplantae; phylum Streptophyta; class Magnoliopsida; order Ranunculales; family Papaveraceae; genus Papaver; species Papaver bracteatum. Next base: position 93,417 of record JAJJWX010005032.1, on the reverse strand, counting down.
ACACCAGTAGAAACATATAGAGAACCGCAAATTAGAGAAAATGGGAGATTGATGGGAGGAACAATCCGTGAAAGAGAAATGGAGGTATTAGAAACACTGAGACAAGAAGTTCAAGAAGAACGAAGGTTAGAAGCTGAAGAACGTGCCAATATAACAAGACAGAATCAAGAATTAAGGAGGGAAAATGAGATGTTACAAAGGAGGAAATCTCAAAGTGTTGTGAGATCAAGTGTTAGACCAGAGATAGAAGAACAAAATTCGCCAACAGTCAATAGTGAAAGTGTTATGCAAGAAAAAGCACAGAATCAAGTTGAAAGAAATCGAGAGAATCGCTTCATTTTAGTACCAAATCACGAACAAAACATGGAGAATTTACGAACAGAGCCATTTCCAAGGGAAAATAATCAGAATGGGGAAGAAAATCAAGAGGAAGATCGGCAACTCATGGAAGAAATTGAGAGACAACAAGCTATGCATCAAAACAATTACGAGGATGGAGTAAGAAGACGTGAACAGGCTCGCAACAATCAAAATCTTGAGTATGGTAGAATTCGGATGATAATTGGAAATCAACGAGCAAAAATAGCAAGGAATGAACCAAATCTTCGAATCAGAGTTCAGGAAAATCAGGAAGAGATAAATCACAGAAGAAGGAGAAATGAAGAAGAAGAAATTCCTGATAATCACATGAGAAGGATGAGGAGAATAGAAATGGAAGAACAAGAATTTCTAGATGCTCTGCAACAAAACAATTGTGAAAACCTGGAAAGAAGATATTTGCAAAATTGTGCAAATGGAAACATTAATGAAGAATATGATAGAATACGAAGGATCGCAAGATAAGAAATGCAAGAACGTAGAAGAAGAGTGGATGCGTTGAAGAGACCAATGGATGAGAATTCTGAAGCAAATGAACGGATCTTTCGAGAATTAGCGAAAATGAGAGGAGTGATAAACAGTAGAGGAGGAGGAGATAGAAGGGAATTAGATGAAGCAATAGAAGAAGCTGCGAGGATACCTTTTTCTAGAGAATTACAATTGGGAGGGATTCCACCAAAATTCAATCTGCCTATATTAACCAACATCTTTGATGGGACTTCATATGCTATTCATCATATTAAAGCATATGTAAGATGTATGTTACAATGGGAGAATCACGATGCTGTATTATGCAAGTACTTCGCATCAAGCTTAACAGGAGAAGATCTAAAATGGTTCGAAGGACTTCCGAAGAACACAATTACATCATTTAATCATCTACAAGTAACTTTCTTAGGAGCATATATCATAAATCATTCCTCGCGACTTGGTATTGAATATATGTTTGGTTTAAAACAGAGAATTGGTGAGAGTTTGAAGCACTTGGTAAGGAGATGGAAAACTATGTGCAGTGACATGGCAGAGCGTGTGGATGAGAGATACTTGATTTTGTCTTTCGTAAATGCGATGTTCGCAACTGAGCAATTATATGTTTAAATCTTCAGAAGAAAGAATTCCATTAAATGATGTTCAAATGAGTTGCTAGAGTTACAAGAGGAGTACATTACATTAGAAGAAAAGCAAAACAATATGGAATCATATCCAGTGACAAACACCAACGCTCAAGATACAGGAGAAAACTTTCTTCCTAAAATAGTCAATGTCGTAGCAGGTACTTCGCAAACATCTTCGCAGATATCAGAAGAAAAGAAAATCGACAATGGTCAACCAAAAATAGTAGCAATGAGTAGCAAGGATCAAGAAGAGTATGATAGAGAAAGGAATTTCTACAGCAGAGGAGGAAATAACCAGATCCCAAGATTAGATCAACAACAGGAAAATTATGGAGGACAAAGGCAGAATTATTTTGGACAAGGGAATCATAGACAAAACTATAACAATGGTCAGGGAGGTCAAAGAATGATAAGAGAAGAAATAAAGATGCCACCTTTGAATATAATCCTAGAGAAGATATGGCAAGCAATCATCTTGATGGAGAATGTACCAACACCATGGAACATGGGAAAAGAACCACCAATGGGTCCAAGAAGTCATGAATTTTGCGTGTACCATCACTTTCATGGACATTCTACAAATAATTGCAATAATATCAAAAGGATTATCTTGCGAATGATTGATCAAGGTAAGCTGGACCACTTTTTACTCAAGCAGGCACAGTCGCAACAACTACCGCAGGCTCCAGTGATAACTCGCATGGTGAACACAATACAAGAAAAGGGAAAGGAAATCTTACACATAGAAGTGGGACCAAAAGCAAGGAATGTCTTCTGCAATTCTATTGTTCACTCATATAAAACCATAGAAGATTTTCATGATAATGTATTAAGCAGGGTATATGCGATAGATGGTGAAGGAAGGGAAATAATGAATATCGCAAAAATTTCACGACTTGAAGATTGGCAGAAGCGTGAAATCTCTTTTGAAGCCACAAAAATTCCTGAAGGTTACGAAGTACATGATAATCCATTGGTAGTAAGATTAGAAATTTTTCCGAATATGGGAGAAAGCGAAGATGATACAGACGAAGAATCTTTTGGTCTTAATAAAATCGTAATTGATACTGGAAGTTCTGTCAATATTCTTTTTTATCCTGCTTACAAAACCATGGGGGGAAAAGACGCAGATCTAATACCTTCTACTTACAGGATTTATGGCTTTAATGGAACTGCTAATAAACTTAAGGGAGAAGTAAGCATGCGAATTCCCTTAAGTGGAATGCGGACTGAAATTCTGTTCTGTGTTATTGATGTCGAATCACCATACAGTGCTTTAATAGGGATACCTTGGCTTCATGGGATTCTAGGTGTAGCTTCAACTCTTCATCAATGCATAAAATTTCCTCATCAAAAAGGTATTGGAGTTATCAAGGGTGATTGGGCAGAAGGGAAGAAATGTGACGATACATAAGTAGAGGTCTGCGAAGGAAAAACATTTTGAAAAGGAAAGATGGAGAAAAAGAGCAAAGGCTGCAAAAAGAAGCGAAAATTTAATGGCAGAGGATTAAGGCACGAAGGAACAAAAGTTACAATGTTAAGCATGCAATAAATTTACGATGATAGAAAACGGATATGACTTGCGAAGAAAAGAAAATGAAGAAAAAAGGTAATAAAACAAAAAGGTAATCAATATACTTGTTCGCAACGTATAATAAAATGGATTTTGAAAAACAAGAAGATGAAATGAGATATTTCGCAACATGAAATATGAATTTTAAATAAAAACGATTTATTGCGATCAGCTTTCATTAATAGAAAGATGCAAAAATTTACTTGCGATCAGCTTTCATAAAAGAAAGACGCAAACTGTGATCAGCTTTCAAAAAAAGAAAGAAAGCTGCAGAAATTTTACACAGGCAAACCTTTGTGGCGTACACCCTAGTTCGCGAAGCAACATTTCGCAAGAGGCAAAGTCCTAAAGTACGTCATTTAAGGGGGTACCTATAAGCATGGCTCAGGGAAACCGGAACACCACCAAGGAACCTGAGTACATGGACATTATGGGGTACATAACCCAAAAGCGGGGTACCTATCCGGGTTAGACACCTTGGATTCTCAACCTAATCTTGCGATGTAACATGATTTAGGTTGGGCGACTAAGGCATACTGTATTTCCCAAGAAGTGAAGAAAACAATCAAGGCGCCGAGGTATACGGTTGAGTCAAGAGTGCCGGATGGGTTTGAAGCACATCTTCCATTCTTGACAAGTCTTGGCAAATGATACACTTGGCCCAAAGATACCCCATAGGGTGCAATCTCGTAACTATAAGCCCTATATGAAAAAAGGATATGAGGTTGCGATAAAAAGATGGTTGTTGGCAGAACCGGATGGGAAGAGCTAAACTTGTATGGTCGATGTACGCTTCCTTGAAGGGGAAACCAAGGGGAAGATAAAGGGCAGCACCCTCCATTAGGGAGATGATACGTGCTATAAGACGCAAATGTCATGAGGCTTTTTGTTCGCAAGAACATAAAGGCTTGTCATATTTGTGCAACAATCTAATTTCTGCGAGCCTTCTAAAAAAAAAAAAGAACTCGCAGAACATAACAAAGAAATTAAGATGAGATCAATGGGTTTTTGCATGAAAGTGTAAAGACGTCCTGCGATTTCATCGCAAGACGATAATGTCATGGGGCTTTATGTTCGCAAGAATATTTAGGCCTGTCATATTATCGCATGAAAAATATCCTAAAGAGGCTATAATACTAAGAGAAATGATAAGGCAAGATCAATGGGTCTCTACATGCGAATGTAAGGACGTCCTGCGATTTTGTCGCAAAAACAAAGAAACGTGGCTAAATAAGACCTTTACTTAGGAAGGCATAATAAGACCACAGAAACTAATAAAGTCAATTCCATTAATACCATTGGAGAATATTTATATATTTTCAACAATAATATACAACAAGAATTCCTACCAAAGAAGGAAATTTTATTCGTAATCAAGGACGAATATTTCATACTAATTAAATTTTACGAAGATTGAATACTTCTTCAAGGATATATCATACTTCAAATACTTCTTCAAGGATATCTCATACTACTTATACTTCTTCAAGGATATCTCATACTACTTATACTTCTTCAAGGATGTTTCATAATTATTCAAGGATGTTTCATACTTCTTATACTTCAAGGGGAAGATTTATTGTTTACTTCGCAACAATCAGAAACTTCGCAACTTAATATGAGGCAGATATTCTAATACTTACAACTAAATAAGGGGAAAAGGCAGATATAATACTTACAACAAGAATTGATCACCTGAAGATCAATAATAAGGGGAAAAGGAATACTAAGCTAGGTCTTCAAAATATATTATTTCTCTTCATATGATCAAGTTATGCAAATAAGGAAAGCATTCAAGTAAAGAAAGATCAACTCATCATCGCAAAATTAAGACATTGGTATTAATCAAGAAATTGTTGGTTGATTAAAAGTGCAGAAAAGAAGAAACTATTGTACTCAAGCAGACAAGACAAAGAGAACTGAAGTAAATATACAGGAAGGAACAAAGCTACTTTGCGGGAGATTTATCCTCATCAAAATGATCTTCTCTTTCTTCTTCGGAGATATAATCTTCATCTTCACTATCAGAGATGTCCAAATCTGGGGTATCATCAGGGATTTTTTCAGAAAGGAGCGTCTGATACTTAAGGAGAGAAATTTGATTGTCTTCACAAATCTTGCGAGTCATCATAGATCGGAAGCGTTTGATGTTTAATTCATAGTTGTTTTGAGAAATTTGATGTTGGGACCTTAAATTAGAAATCTTCTGATTACGCGCAGCAAGAGTAACTTCCATCTCCTGATTACGTGCAGCAAGAGTAGCTTCCAGTTTTTCAATCTTCTTCGTATAATTTTCTTCAGCATTCACAAAGAAATAGGATAAGAAAGAAGTAGGAAAGTAAAGAATAAGGGAATAAATTAAATAATTGATTAGCAAAATGTGAAATTAATGTGATCAAGATTTGCGAATTTACCTTCTAATTGCTTCATATCATTACAAAAATAAGTGACTTCATGCTCCAGTTGATTATTCTTCTCAAGAAGATAAGAACTTCCAGATGTGATACTCGCAGATTGCGTATTACATTCGCAGCGAGATTGTAGTTATGCATTATCAATATTCAAATTCTCTATGTTTTGGAGAATTTTTGCATTCTCAACCTACAGCTTTTTACAACGACCTAAAGTTTTCTTCTCAGCAATTGCATGACGTCTTTCCAAATCTGAAGCCGCTGCACAACTAACTCTCCCTACATGAGCAAATGAGAGGGATTAGAAATCAATGAAGTAGGGGAAATTAACAAGGAAAAGAAGAGAATCTTACCATACTCCCCAAAGAGTATAATGTAATATGAGAAATAAATCTTGAAATTCCATTAAGGGAATTGTTGTTAATCACGGTGGGAACTTTACAAGCCTTCGCAATATGCTTACGAACATTCACAGTAGAAGAATTTCCTAATCCACGGGAAGAAATGAGAAAATCCTCAGACAATCGATTCATTGCAGATTCGTAAGTTTCCACACTGTTGTAGTCTTCATCTTCTTCATCATTATCATCATCATTCCTTCTATCAGAATTAGTATCATAATTAGAACTAAGATCATTCTCAGAAAACTTATCATTTTCATCATCAACATCCTTGATAGAGGAGATCACATTGGAATGAGGACTGGATGGGAGTCTCTTCCTCTTCCTCGTAGAAACGATATCTTTAAGTTTCCCCTTTCCTTTGCGAAGAACGTCATATTGACTGCTAGAAGTCTCAATATTCTTCATAGAGCGAAGTGATCTTTGTCTCGCAGTTAATATTTCAGAAGAAGTCGAATTCTTGTTCCCACTCACAACAGCTTCAGGGAGATCAGGAAGAATCTACAAATTCAAATAAGGATAAGAAATAGAGGCAACAATATATTGTTTAAGATGCATATAAGAATGTTTCTTACCTCATTTGAAAATAATTGGAAAGCCTCACGAATATTGGATTTCCCATTTTTAAGGTAACTTTCTTTGAGTTCATTCACCTGACAAATATTGCAAAGGAATTAATTAAAAAAAAAAGGTAAAGTAACCAGAAGATAAGGAGATGGAGATACATACATCTTTATCTTTACTGGGCCAAGAAAAGACCCAAGGTTGGTAATTATGTTCACAAAGATTCGCAGGAAGATCTACTATCCCAGAGATGTAAGAACGCGATAATGCTAGAGGATAATTGTACCAATCTTCATCATGAGAACGGCGAGGGGTTTGATTATTTCCAAAAGCATAATCAATATCGTGCATAAGAAGATCCTCTTCTGCAACATCAGTTTTACGATGAAGACGAACACCCCAACGCTTGTCTTCCTTCTTCGCAGGAATTAATGTGTAATTCTTAAAGAAATTATCGACTGTATAATTTGCAGCGATAATCTCTACATCTCTAAATGCAGGTTTCCTAAGCTCAATTGGGTATAAATATTTTCCAGTAGTAGCACGAGTTGCGAACTCAACCAGGATGCTAATGCAATCCCCAGTTAATAGATAAATGGCTTGTGAGAAATTGGGGTGGGAAATAATCTCATAGAATAAAGGAAAATTGACATCATAAAGAGGAAGAGGAAGACCTGCGAGGATTTGGCCTTGTGAGATTAAAACTATTTGATCATCCCAATGGAGATCAGTAAAGAGTTCCATATAGATGGTATGACCATCAATCTCAAAAAGAACGAGATCTCTATCAGCAAGCTCTGCGTTAAGTTGTTATATAGTTTTCTTTTTTGGAGCCATCAGATGAAGGATAGAAAACAGAGAAGAAAAGAGATAAAAGAGGAAAGAAGTAGTAGTAGAAGGAAAAAGGAAGAAATTGCAGAAGCAGAAACAGATATAATGAGGAAGATGAAAACGATAAAAGAATAAAAGAAGGAATTAAAGGTAGTATTTATAAAGAAGAGAGAGTTTGATGAAGATAGAAATAAATCAATGCGATTAGACATGAGCGGTTGAAAAGAACGGTTACGAAAGAACGTGTCAAAAATTTAATGAAAGAGAAGATACGTTTTGCGAATCTAACAGGTGATGATAACTATATTAAATTTGCGAGAATAATGGTTCTCATGACATTTCTTCTTCGCAGAGCTGACATGAGAAGAGGCAAGATGTAGGTACTGAATATCGTAATAAGTGTAAGAGGAAAATGTCACAAGATGATGTGGTAATAGAAGAAGAACGGAAGTAGTTGAAAGGGTTTGCGAACATAAAATAGATTTACGAATATAAGTTACGAAACTTCGCAAACTAAATACAGTTGTACAAATTTCACTATAAATAGTAGTTCAAATGTTAAATTTGGAGAGTTCTTTTAGTGAGCGTGAGGAAAAATCTTAGGAAAGAGAACAGAGAAAGTTGTAACTGTTCCAAATTCCATTGATATATTTCTTTGTAGTCAATTGAGAGCATTAATCAATAAATTGTCATTCTTCAAGAACATCTTAAAGTTTTATGAATTCTACTGAGGGTGTAGTTATAAGATTTCTTGCAACTACATATCACTAAGTTCATGAAACCGTAAATAGGTAAGAGTTGAGAGTTACCATTCTGTAAACGCTGATATGAGCATCCTAATTGCATGATTCATTGTTTTGTCGAATCCTACGCTTTGTATGAACGATGTGCTGAAATAGCCACTTTTCAAGAATGACTGACTCCAAGGATGATACTTCCAAAGATGGTGTTTCCAGAGATGACATCTCTACGGATAAAACTTTAAGAAATGGTACTCCTGGGACCTCTGAGTGATGGTGAGAGATCCTTCATATTGAGTTGTACTTATGTTTATTTCATTAGCTTTACCACAGGATGATCGTATAGTGAAATCCCGGATAAATGTAGATCCCACAGAAATGGAAGAAAGTCTATGAGAGTAGAGAACCCAAGGACTACAGGATGTTAGCAAATGACCTGTAGTCCCCAGTCGTTTCTTTGGTGAGTTGTTAGCGCTCCTTGTGTCGTGACTTTTCCCTGCCCGTGCAATTAGGATCACGATACCAAGGTTCATTACTTCTTTTAGACTTTTTTTCCATCGATTGACGGCCTTCAACTTGTTCTCGGCAAACAATCCAGCACTGATGAAGAAGTCAATGTAAGCATCTATTTCGTGTAGGCGATCGTGGCATCTCCATGAATGAAATAATAATAATTATTATTGATTAGTCCAGGAATAAATCATTGTAGATAAGAAGTATTTTGATGAAGCTCACTCTTCTTTGGGGCATGGGAATATGGAGAATTCCAGACATCCCGAACCAAATGTAGATAACGGCGTTATCAATAGAGATTCCGGCATTATCGAGCCTTCAAATGATTTAGAGACTCCCCTGGTAAATATATATCCTGTAATCTCTTCATAAAAGTATGAAATTGCTGATTTGTGAATGAATGAATGAGGATCCATGCGAGTATGCGAGTAATTTCGTCGAAATACGTCACCAGAAAATTTCAGACTTCAGCCTTTGATAGAAATGTTGTAGAATCTTCGTCCGAAGTCGGATTTTCTCGGTCTACCAATCTATCCTTATGCCCAAGAAATTTCCAAGATTTAGCAAAGAATACTTTTAAGTTTCGAGAACTTTCAGGGGTCGAAATCGATGAAACAGTAAACTTCCAAGAGACCTTCAGAAAATTTTCAGCTGGCATATGGTCCAATGTTTTGGACACAACTCTTCGCTCATTTCTCCAATTGCTGTGAATTTTGGATATGTTGTTGAATACATCCATACGAAGAGAATGATATATGACCCATACCTATATTCTTCACCAATTTCTCCCAGATCGCTTCTTTGTGCGGGACATTATAAAATCATCTCAGACAAGCTTATTGTAAAACACTCATGTTGTGTCTTAAGACCATTCGCTTGTGTATTGAACGGTTGGTGAAGAATTTTAATGTCATTGATTCATTTGAGATCAGGACCCCTTGATTGATACATGAGCATGGTGCTTGCAGTGCCATCTTTCTTTTGTCAGTCGTAGAAACATCACTTCTGAAACCCTGGTCACGGGACCATAGCTGAGGCTGCTCTCGAGATGGGATGATGTAATGACCATGGTCTCATGTCTCGGTGGTAGCATTACTTTTATGATGAAAAATTAGCACATGAGAGTCTGGTTCCACGAGTCTTGGACTGTGAAACTGATCGTCATGATCAGTGGACCGTCAGTCCCCAGTTTTTTGTTAAATCTCTCCTTTTCGTTTTCTCTTCTTCTGGCAAGACTTAGATAGAGGACCCGGGTGGAAAATTGATATAAAGACCCAGGTGGTAGAAGTTTGAGGTACCTTGATGAAGGACTTAGTGAAAAGACCTAGTGGACATCGATCGACTGTAGAGGTTATGAATCCCGTCCACGAATTTCTGCTTGCATGTAGTATGCTCTGGAAGTTGTAGGAACCTCACACGACGTCGGAATTCGATGCTTGACCCCAATTTTTGAAGCTAAGAGACTGAGTTATTACATGATATAAGAATCACTCAATTTGGAGTTGTAGAAGTCCTCCAACGAAGCGTGCACATTTGCAATTTGTAATCCCGTATAAATTTTTCAGGTTTTGTAGACCTGACGGTAAAGGCCATATCTTTCAGATATTATGTCCGATTAATGCGCCATTTTGGTATGTTATACAAGAGACATATACAAACATCTTTCGTTGAGGAAGAATTGTCCCATTCCTCACCCATTGGTACGTTTTTGCGAACCCATGACCTGAAGTGTGTTATATCTCATTTGTAGAGGTGATGAGAACATCCTGTAGAAGACTTTGGATTATCCCCACCAGTCATGCTAGCTTTCGGAATAAGTTCATGTGAGCATGTTATCAGGTCAAAACATCTTGATATGAATCATTGTTTCTTAGAGAAATACGCTTCATGTGTAACACTTCAGAGAATGATTAGTTGATGAAGCCCTGAGGATGTTGCTTCTGAGACCGTCGTTGGTGTTCCTATGGATATTATTGTTAATGCTGATACCATGGTTGAAGTTGATCCAGAGATCAAAATGGATAGAACCATGATTATAGATATAATCTTTTCTCCTTCTTCCAGTGAGACTTTTACATTCACAAACTAGTTGATTGAGCATCTGTAAGATGAAGGTATACTAAGAGTTCAACCTGAATGCTCCTGAAAGCATAACTTTACCACGAACTGGCTTTGTCAGTGAGTCATCATTGTTGCGGTAGATAGCATCAATAATTTTCTTACTGGATGTGATTGGTGAAGAGAGAAAGTTCCTCAATCATGCATGGGCTTGTGATGTAGAGAAATCCCGTTGATGAAGTTTTAAACCTTAAGTTGCCCAGTGTACATTGAAGGAGTTAGTGTCATCCATGTATGAATGATGTTGCATCTGCTTCACATGTCTTATCATAGGATAATGAAGATTTATTTAGTAACACTTTGTTCGTGCTGGTGTTGAATCAATGTGTCATCGTCGAGATGTTTGTGTTGAAGCTGTACTCTTTGATTGGGAGTACAATTTGACAGCTTCTTAGATGCTTGAGTGTTTAAGCGTATACTCCTTAAGCATAAAATGCCTTAGGGTTTTATTATCTCGGCCCTAGAGTTTCTTCTGTTGATTCAGCATCCCTTTCGTTGTGGTAGTGGGATTCGACACTTGTGCTGACATCAGAGCCTTCTGATTTTGTGGAACACATGGACTTGCAGGAGAAACTCCTGAAGTATTTTTCGCTATGTTTGGACATTATCTCAGCAATAAATGTTTCAGTGCTTGATTCGGAGAAACGTCAGATTCAACTACTTGGTAAAATACTAATGCAGTGAAGATACCATTCATAACATCTTGTAGAGTTGCTAGCATAATTAAGTACCCATGCTAGGATATCATGTGAGGAAATAAATGACATAGACATGGAATGAGACTTGCCTGAATGAGGAACATCTGGATGAATGTCTATGCATCTTTTTGCAGGTTCTTGTTGCAACCTTGTCAAAGTTTGAAATTCATCAAATTACTCTGATGATGGAATGTCCATCAAACCTTCTGGATCAGAACTTTCTTCATTGGAGAGATGTGTAACCAAAGGTGATTTGTAAGTATCCATCTTTTCATCATGGATCCACGCTCGTCTAAAGGACATGTCATATCCTGGATCTTCCTGATTATGCGAAACTTGGTTTCTGTCCAGGTTGGACTTATGTTCACTTTGATAGTGATGTATCCATGAGTATTTCCGAGTGCTCCTTCAAGGTTTCTGATTGAGATGGAGCATAAGTATATTCTTGTCGAGTGATGCATGTGGATCTGATGGTTTTTAGTGGAATGTTGCTGATGGCGGTGTTAGCATCGACCAACGTTCTTCAAAAAAAATTTCTTCTGAGATTGGCTGTGGTAAGCAGTCCCCAGTCGCACATCTCTTGGTTTGTGGCTAGAGGCTCAAGAAGTATTTTCGGAATGGACTTCTTGACATGATGTGGTTCAGTACTGTTAACATGTCTCTCCTTTGTGCCTTCGCAATTCACGTTCGACCAAGGATTGAACTGCCTCTTTGATAGATTGTTCAAAGAGTGTAAAGGTTCTAACTGGGAGAGGATTCTTGTGTACTCTTTTAGTCCCCAAGTTGAGTTCTTTTTATTCGACCTTCTAATATGCGCTTCAAAGTTCTGCAATCACTTGTGGGATGGTTGACGAACCTATAGAAGCGACAATAGCGAGGGTTTTCCATGGCCTCTTCAGTTGGCTCCTTTTTGACATAAGGCAGTTTGATTGCGCCGTCTTGAACCCAGGCATCTAGAAGCTCAATAACCTCCTCAATGGAGCAAGGGGAATCAGGTGCCTCTGGATCATTTTTTGTGTGTTGAGCAGGAGTTTGCGTATTATCTTTCCTTTGTGTCTTTGCAGGAGTTGAGGAAGCATGCTTGCGCGGTGGCTCAAAATTCCATTTGTTCCTTTCCGTAATAGCATTTGTGGAAGGTTGGAGGTTGTATTATTTGTTGATTGAATGTCTTCTACCTCGAGTCTCTCATGGTTCTTCAGATTTTGTAGTCTTAGACCTTTCCAATAAAGAAGGTGCAGTAGTTGCTGATCTCTTGGACGCTTCATGAAGTTCTGAGAAGGTGTAGAACCGGATATTTTCCAGCGAGGCTCTGTAGATCGGGATTATTATGTTGATTCACAAGTCTATAAGTTGTTGTTATGTGACGTTTGGGTCGTGGTAGTCCAAGGATTGAACAGTGAACCATTTCACATAATCATCAGGATGTTCGCTTCTCCTTTGAAACATCCTTCCTATATCAGAGAGAGTGATTTGCTCTTACACGAAGAAGTATTTTCTGTAGAAAGCATTAATCGTCTCTCCCCAATCGGTGATACTTCCCGGTGCGATGTTATTATACCAGGTATATGCTCTGCTTGTCAGAGACTTTGAAAATTTCTTCAGACGGATGACATGTTGTGCTCTTGTTTGCCAAATAATTCCAGAAACCGAGAAATATGTTTTTGAGTATTGCATATTCTATCATAAAGAATAAATGTTGGAGCGGCATAACCTTTTGGAAAGGGAATCCTCTGTATGGCAGCAAGATATAAAGGTTGGTGAAGATGGACAGATGATGCCTTATCTTTTCCTCGATCCTCAAAAAGTGCTTCAGGTCTTCATGAGTGATGAAACTTGCAGGTTCCATTGATGGAGAGTCATCTGCAGCTTTTCAGAATTCTCCATCATGTACAACATGGATTGGAGGTATTTCAGGATCAGCAGTTGAAGATGTTTCTTTAGATTTTCCTTTCTTGCGTTGAGGCTGAGTTCATTCAGACGCAAGCTTGTCTGTGAGAGTTTTGAGATAAGCACATGACTCTTTTTGTGCTGCATCTACGTCAGTCTGAACCTTCATGAGATCAACTATGGTAGGCTGATTTCCTCTGGTTTCTTCAAGAGATCAACCGAAGGGTGGATTGTTGATGGCGCCAGTGCCGTCACTTGCAAGGGTGATCACTGGAGCATCAGTACTTGGAGGAGTGGCATTAGCGGTATTACTAGAGCTTGCGATATTAGGATAGGGTTTTTAACCCGGATTGGCAGACCTAAGACTGACCATATTTGTGAGAATTGAGATTGTAACCAAGAAAATGATCTCCCACTGTGGTCTCCAATCTGTAGATGGGGAAAAATGATTTGCTGGTTTTTAAGGAATTGAGGACACGACCATACAGAGGAGACTCCTTGAACAGATCGAAATGTTCAACCTCACACAGATGCACTGCAATAAGGGAGTGCTTTGAATTCTAGAGATCAATATGTAGTACTCCAGCCTAAACCAAGACAACGGTCATTCTAGAGTAAATTCGTTCACAAGAGAGGATGGGTTGATCTGTAAGAGGGAAGCTAAGAAATGTGTGGAATCAATGGTAATCGAATATTATAGGTGTGTTGTGAATTCTGAATATGATAAGATCTGAATGATTGAAATTGCTCAATTGAGAGTAATTGCTCAATTGATGAGTTGAAGATCCCGTGATGTCAATGAGACGTGAGATTCTCGTCGTTGTTGACGTTGTTGTTTCAATCATGATTTAGAGACTTATTTATATTGCATGAATTGTAGACACCATGATCCCATGAAGTGTGACAGTTGATGGAATCAAAGAATGGAGAAATGGAAATAGTGTTTGAAACCAGTTGCTCATCATGCGGAGACTTGGTTGATTTTCCACCCACTACTTTGTTAACTCCTTCAACTGATTTCACGACTTGCTCACATTCTATTTTGTGTTTGAACATACGTGCCATAGACCGCCAGACCAAAACCCTAGTTGATACCCCCAAGTTACACGATTGATGTCTCATGGTTAGTTTAGTCAGTTGATGACTTCGTGATATCATGGGACGATGAGTCCATGTATTTACTGAGTTGAACATGATTTGTAAAAATCCTGAAACTTCTGGATTGAACATGAGCATGATCCTCACGTTGATAGTTGAGGCGAGCAAGTATTGCTCATTCGATGATTTGCTGAATATTGATAGTTGAACCAATATTCTTTGATTTGAGCAAGTATTGCTTATTTGAGAAAGTGTTACTCATCTGATAAATTATTGGCAGCGTGACCAAAATAAAATATCAATTAAAATACTGGTAGTTGAACCGAGTATAATTAATAAGAATATTGATCATGAGATCGTCATAAATTTATTAGTGTTTGAATCTGGAATTATAATCCTTGGACTCAGAAACCCTAATTTGATCAATTGATGACCACTTCATGGTTTGTTAGGAATTGAACCATGGAACGAAGGAAGGATTGGTTTCATGAGACCATGGGTCAATCATGTAACACCCATATGCTCACATGAGCAAACATAAAAACCTCTTGAAGAGTTGATGACTTGTTGATGAAAGAATGATTAAATGCTGGTTTAATTATTTATTCGAATTACTGTTGGGTTCAGTATTAGGTGATAAAACCTAACTAATTATGAAGAAGTGGAGGACAGACCAAGGGGTTATGAAATCAGACCTGGGTGGTCATGGGATCAAGTGTTGATCGTTCCATGAAGTTCCAAGTCGTTTGGAAGAGTTTTGGACCTAATATGTGCAATTGGGAAAATTAGGTCAAATTGTGAACATATTAAAGACCGGCTCATTGAGAGACAAAGAGCCAACCTTGGTCGATCAAGGTAACATGCTCATGTCCCCAAAGTGTTCGTATCTCAGTTCTGAGAATTTTGATATTTTCAGATGTGCGTTTGAGCAATCATTTTAGAAAATATGAAGAAACCACGGTTTTTTGATAAAACCGTCAAAACTTCATGAGATGAAGGAAAAATAATGAAAAAGTGAAAGAATTATGAAGTGTGGGACCAGCCATGGACAAGGTATGGCCGGCCGTCCAAGGGGCCAATCTCACATGTTTTTCCAAAAAATTTATAATATTTTCTTGATTTTAGGGAAATATGATAAAATCAAGGAGTTTAGCTAAAATTAAAGAGTTTTGTTCAAATCAAAGAGTTTCCATGAGATGGAGGAAACATAAAAAAAAAAAAAAAAAAAAAAGGAACGTGTGGGCGTGTGGGACCGGCTTGGAGCATGGTTGGCCGGCCAGGGCCCGGTCCCGTGCGTTTTCCCTAATTTAATGTATTATTTCACAATTTAAAGGAAATTTCATAATTTGAAGGAAATATCATGAAATCAAGGAATTTCATGGGATTATGAAAACATGAAAAATATAATAATAATAAAAAGGGACGTGTTGAGCCATCTAGGGTTTGACCGACCGGCTATGGCCCGTGCACATGGGTTTTCCTAATTTTATATTATTTTTCATGGGACCAAGGAAATATCATGAGATTAAGGAGTTTTCATGAAATTGGGGAAATAATAATAAAATAATGAGGAGCCATGAGGTGTGGGTTCGGTTGGCCAATGGTCACGCCCCACAATATTCTTCCCTAATTTTATATTATTTATTTGGTGTGAAAGAAACACCGTGAAACTAAGGAGTTTCCTCAAAACGAAGAATATTTGTTCAAATGAAAGAATTTTCACGAACTCAAGGAAAATAACAAAAAATACGATAAAAATATGAAACTGGCGTGGGATTGACTACGGCACGGTCGGCCAGTCAGTGGGCCCATGCTCCCAGCGCCTTGTTCAATTTTTAATTATTTATTATTTTCTTTCCTATTTTGCATAGGTTCATCGTCTCGTGGTATTTTGAAATACTCGTTCGTGCGGTGATTGTTAGTGCATCGTCGTTGAGTACACTTTCACCATTTAAATCGGGACTTACTCAGAGGTAGTTGTAGTTGCAGGAAATCCCACGACTACACCCTCATGAGATTCTATTAATTTGATTTGATGATCTAATTTATTTGATATTAAAATGAAGATTAAAGTACTAAAATTGTAAAAGAGACACAAGAATTTTTACATGGTTCGATCATTGTGATCTACATCCATGGTTCTTCACTAGTGATTGTATGTAATTACATGATTTTACAATTGAGACTCCATTAAAGAATATTTGGAGCTCTAGATTTTTGGGGAATAAGATCATCAAGAAAATAAGTCTCTCTCTATCTTTACAAAATTCTAACTTCAAATATCTCTCCAAAATCTATTCTCCAAAAGAACTCTCCCTTTCTCTTATGCCTAAATGGCTATTTATATGATTTTACATAAAAGATGACAGTTGTGTTGTCCCGCAATTTCGGATCTAAAATATGTCATGTGAGTCTTCGCAGCCTTTCTCGCAAGATGTCTTTTCTCTCCACAATTTCGCAAGCTATCATTTGTTGCGTCGTTAATTATTTGCAAGCATAATAATCCTGCGAGATTCTGCTCCTACATTTTGCCTCTTTTTTCTTGAATATTGCTTGAAGAGCGATCTTCAGGAAAAAACTAGTTGTTGTTGGAGTAGTCTTTGATCTTTGTTGATGAAGGAATAAGCGAAAGAATACTGGACTTGAAAAGTATGTACTTGCCTCTATTCTTTTGCGAAGTTCCAGAATGTTGCGAAGTAAAGAATATCAATCCTTGAAGTATAAGAAGTATGAAGTATCCTTGAAGAAGTATAAGAAGTACTCAATCCTCGAAATATATAAGAAAGTATCCATCCCTGACTGCGAATAAGATGTATTGTGAAATTATTATTCCACATTCTATGCCTCATGTTGTATTGTAATGCAAATAAGAATTTAGATTAGTATTTAACATTTATTTTATCAAAACTTCTTATTTTTTATTTATATGCTACTTCAAAATCTTTTTGTTTGTTTTGATTTCCTTTGTATGATTTATTTCATCTCATTTGATAAATATCTTTCATGGAAATGATCTTAATAGGTACCCCCTTACATGACGCACTGAGGTTCTTTGCCTCTTGCGAATGTTTCTTCGCGAGTGTACGCCATAAAGGTTTGCCCGCTACTACTCTCCATGTTGAATATCATATCATTTGAAACAAAGCAAATTTTTCAAGAGAAATATATAAATTGATTTGTGTGAGATTTTTCTCAGTTTCTTTTGTAATTGTGAAATCTTGAAATCTTTGTAATTGTGCGATTGAATCGTTTTTTGTAAATCAAATCAAAAATCTTTTATTTTCTGTAAAAGTAAAATGTTCGAGGAAAGTGGTACTTAGCTTTCATGTGAGTCGCAAAAACAAGTGTGAGAAGTAAGACTTGAACCCTTGACCTTCTTCTTGGATTTTCTCGTGACATACCAACTGTGCTCAGCAGCTCTTGCGAAATAATCAAAGTTCTTGCGAAGTAATCATATTCTAATTCTGCGAGATGAATATCTGCGAAGTAAAAAATTATTTGCTCGCAGGGGGAATTGATCTCATGTACTCTAGTTCACATACTTCCTTCTTGTCCATCTGTGCTATTTGTTGCTTGCGAAATATCTCTGCGAAGTAATCATAAAATCTTCTCTGCGAAATATCGTAAATATACTTGCGAAAAAATATGTTTGTGCTGTGACTTGATCCCGGGACCATGGAATTCCTTAAATTCGCAGACGACCAACTGTGCTGCCTCTTGTTTGCGAAATAATGAAACAATATTGTGAACTTATTCATTTTTTTCGCTCTTTGTAAAAAAGAAGAAAATTATGCTCGCAAGCATAATCGAACCTGCGACCTCTCTGTTACTCATTCAGCCTTAAACCATCTTTGCGAATTTCTGTTCATGACAAAATTGCAGCGTCTGTCTTATCTCTTCTTCGTCCTTCCTTTGTTTCTTCACAAATTGCCTCTTGCTCTTTCTCTTGAATATTAAAAACTTCCAAGAAACTTTTGATTTCTTCCTCTTATTTGTAGATCTGGCGAGATCCAACTCTAGCAATAGATAATTTCCCTGAATCTCTTTTCATGTCTTTGAATTGTTGATGATGTTTATTCCTTGAAAGTGTAATTTCTTCTATAAAATATCCATTTTTGAACCCAAACTTTATAGATCTAAATAAAAAGTGTGGATAATAACTAATCTTCATGAAAATTTCTTGAACCAACAAGTTACAGGAAGGATAAATCCATTACTCCTCCTCCATTTCTAGCGCCAATTATGTAGTTGCAGGAAATCCCACAACTACACCCTCATGAGATTCTATTAATTTGATTTGATGATCTAATTTATTTGATATTAAAATGAAGATTAAAGTACTAAAATTGTAAAAGAGACACAAGAATTTTTACATGGTTCGATCATTGTGATCTACATCCTTGGTTCTTCACTAGTGATTGTATGTAATTACATGATTTTACAATTGAGACTCCATTAAAGAATATTTGGAGCTCTAGATTTTTGGGGAATAAGATCATCAAGAAAATAAGTCTCTCTCTCTCTTTACAAAATTCTAACTTCAAATATCTCTCCAAAATCTATTCTCCAAAAGAACTCTCCCTTTCTCTTATGCCTAAATGGATATTTATATGATTTTACATAAAAGATGACAGTTGTGTTGTCCCGCAATTTCGGATCTAAAATATGTCATGCGAGTCTTCGCAGCCTTGCTCGCAAGATGTCTTTTCTCTCCACAATTTCGCAAGCTATCATTTGTTGTGTCGTTAATTATTTGCAAGCATAATAATGCTGCGAGATTCTGCTCCTACAGTAGCTCAGATGCCCGTGCGTTGAATATTTATTACTAAACCTTGGATTTCTGCTGGGAAGAACCATGGTTTGCCGTAATGAAATATCTGCGAAAATATTTGAATATTTTCGAAAATTATGTGGATGAATCCAAGAATTTAGGAATAATTAACTTGTGGATCTATACTAGCAGAGCAAGCTGTCTAGGAGCACTAATTATTCCGATATGAGCTTGTTGGAGCTTCATATCCTTTGTATAGTCTGGGTAAACTTGTTGTTTGTATCCTGAAGACGTTATCTCTCTATACTAGAAGATCAAGCTGTCTAGGAGACGTCCATCCCGTGATACTATATAGAAATAATTACTGAAGTGTTTAGTATTCATGAGATATGTTGTTGTCTAGACGTGAGACCACATATCTACATGTACTCTGAGAGAAAGTATTCTCAATTAGAGGATTTGATGAGAGACCCATGTCTCAGTACTCATGTCTGATTGCTGGATCATAGGTTCGTATAATTATGGGTTTACGATTTTAGCCTTTGTCGAAAATCCACTATCTACAATCAACAATCAAAAAATTTGGGGATCCAACCATTAAAAAATCTGCATATATAACAAAAGCTACACAAGAATATTAACAAATGGTAATAAAAGTGAAACTATCGTCTCAAAAGAGTTACCCCCACACTTAGCCTTTTCAACACTCGGAAGTCTATACAAAACATAAATGGAAGGAACTTCTATCAACTCCTCTTAGATAACCTGCATGGTGTTAGACTCAAACAAATATGGTGGATACTTAGAAGCAAGGAATTCGAAAAGAACTTTAGAAGCACATAATTCCAGCTCCAAATGAGGTATCTTCCTAAAAGTCTGGTTAACAACTCTACGAGAAACTACTTCAAGTTTAGGAGGATCATCGTTATATAAAGATTCATGTAAAGAGATAGACAAACCTCTCATAATCTCACGCATTACGGGATCCTCGGTACCTCTGAAAAAGTCCATTGATTCTCCTATATCACAAGTATCGCAATTTTTATTCAAACTCTTTACAAGCCATTCTTCATCAGTTTCTTCTATAACTGTAGTTGCGGATTATCTCACAACTACACCCTCATAAGAATCCATTAAAATGATTCCTAAATCTAATTAATTTGATATGAAACTAAGAATTTAAATACTAAGATTGTAAAGGAGACACAAAGATTTTTACGTGGTTCGATCAATGTGATCTACATCCACGGTGCTTCACTAGTGATTGTATGTCATTACATGATTTTACAATTGAGACTCCATTAATGAATATCTGGAGCTCTAGAATTTTTTGGGGAAGAAGATGATAAAGAAAATAAAATCTCTCTCAAAATTTCTCTCTCCTCCTAAAATTATCCTTCCCTTCACAAAAGACCTCCCCTACTTTTCATACCTAAATGGCTATTTATATGATTTTACAAAATATGACAGTTGTGTTGTCCCGCCATTTCGGATTTGAGAATTATCTTGCGAACCTTCGTAACTTAACTTCGCGAACTTCTTTTGGTTTCCTCGTGATTTCCTTTGCTCGCAAAATATTCTTTGCTCGCAAGATGTCTTTTCTTTCCATAATTTCGTAAGTTATCATTTGTTGTGATATTCCGCTCCTACAATAACTTCCAAATCTTCATCATCAAAATCGAAATCTGCTCCAAGTAAGTCATCGTAATCCTTATGGTCTACATCACAAATTGACTTCTCATACAAAGTATTTACAATCTCTGAATTATGGGTGTTATTCACAAAAAAGTCATAATCATCATCGCTCTCATACACAATATAAGTCTTACCATTAATAACTCTAGTGTTCCCAGGCTCAACCTCTTCCTTTTGAATAGGAGAACGATCATTAAAATCATGAGTTGAGCTAGTAGCACCTTCATTATCAATATTTTCCAAAGGTTCATCATCCTCAGAATCTTCTTCTTGCGCCTCTTCTTCATTATCAACACGACGGTTAACCTCATTATGTATGGCCCTAGAAATTGCATGAAGAGTCTCTTCTGTTGCTCCCTCTTCTTCCAACTGCTCATATTGTCTAAAGAGTTTCTTTATGTTAACACATTTTCCGCTACTACTCACAATGGTTTCTTTAGACCACGTCTCTTCCCGTTGAATGGGTGAAAGATCATAAGTACGATCCGGAACAAGTCTAAATACACTATCATATGTTTCACTTGGTACGAAACTCGACACATTGGGAGTTGAGTTAATCTGGTTCCCCGAACATTGAAAATCCATGAATTCATTAGGAATCTACAAGAAACTAGATTGGAACGTATGAGAAGTATAACGGTCCCCCCATCCTTGTCCACTTACATAACCATCATAAGGTTACTGCGATGTATGAGAATAATCACAAGGTCTCATAGAATAGTCATCATAACCAAAAGATTGGTTTTGATTGTATCCGACATATGGTTGGAATCTATTGTAAGAGTGAGACTGAAAATCAGTATCATTACCAAAATATGTTTGGTCTTGTGAACCATATATGTTGTTTCCAAAAGGATACATCTTGAAATATTATGCACACAACTCGTTTAGAAACTTACCGCTTGTTCCTAATTGTGCACACGCAAAACAAGTGATTTATTATACTTGAAAATAAGATTCTCAGCAAACAAATTAGTGGTTCTTGATTAAAAATTGATTGATCCTTAGATATTGGTCTTTGGTACCATCCAAGTTTATATCTCTTGTATTTGATAAAGACTCGCAGATTTCTATTTGCTTGAGTATAGATCAAATCGAGAGATAGAGATATTAACTCCTTGATATACTTTTTATTAAGATTGAGTCTGATTGTCTAGTTGATTCTCTTAAAAGTATATTAGAGTTAGTCCATACAGATTGCTAATCGAAATATTGGGTGAGGTTGTTAAACCCCCGCTTTTTTAATTGGTATCGGAGCAGGAAAAAAAGTTTAAAGACCTTATCAGTCTGTGTTTGTAGCGATCGGACTCTATGGACAGGGGTGTTATCTCTACTAACGTACCACAAGTCTTCGATGGCTCAAATTGCTTATGGTGGAAAATTGTTATGCGAGCTTTTATTTAAGCGCGTGATTTTCAATCATGGGTATATGTTGTTAATGGATATGATGCTCCAGTTGTGGCAATAGGTAACGATATTGTTCCAAAGAATATTGGCGGATAAGATGCTGCTAAGATACTGGCTGCAAAGCAAAACTTCGACAATTGAAATAAAGCATTTTTCGAGAAATGACTCTCACAAAAATCATGTAAGATGTTACCAGGAAATTATCACATGATCATTTTTTGACTTTCGTCACGAATAAAAGATGAACTTGGTTAAAGTGAAAGCTTACCAACATATATTTCGAGAAATATGTAAGCGAGTTAAACTCAGCTCGAAATATCAAATGTATATAATGTAAAGTATATATAGCTATACGACTTTTGTCTCAATGGGAGATAGAATAAAAATAAACTTCTGAGTGATAAATGAGTTTAAGTCTCCACATAACTTTTGTTGATGAAGTTCCACAAGCTCCCCTTAGTATTTCTTCGTCTTTAATCGATGAAATAAAGCAAATAAATTCAAAACCAAATAAGCAAACCCAAGCAGCAGTAGGTGGTAATGGATTAGAGAGTTGTTGAAGCAGTGGTGGCATATGGACTGGAAACTACTGGCTTGGTACTGTTGCGGAATGCATGGTACTCTGGTTTTCGCGAACTGCAGCTACTGGTGGCGATGACGATGTTGTTGTACAGACAAATGCAGACAAATAGAGGTGGACTGAACTGGTGGGAGTACTGGTAGTGGTGAGACGTGGACTACAGAAAACATGTGGTGGTAATGCTGATGGATGCAGATGGGGGAGATGCATATGGTGGTGATCTGGAGAGGATTTGGAGAGGAGAAGTTGGAGATAAAACTGCAGTCGTAGGGGTTATTGGGATATGATTTTTTGTAGCTCTTATCCTTTTTTTTTATAGCTGCAACTCCCTACAAATTAGATTTGGATTGTGACCCAAGTTTCCTAATCACATATACACATGCTAAAACACGGTTCAATCTGCTCCATTCATCTACTAAACAAATGGCTCTAGCTAGCTTTCTTGGCTGTTTTTTCGGCCCCTTTCTGCTGACTTTTCTCGCACAAAAAATAACCCGAATCATTGAATAATTTTAACAATACTCAGTTCTTTATCGAATTCGAATAGCTCTCTCAAACTTTGGAAAGCACCCTCAGTCCCATGGCCAGGGCCGCAAAGAGAAGAGACTTGGAACTGAATTCTCGGCAAAGTTTTAACCCCAAAATCACAATAAACGCTTCCTGCCTTTTCAATATTTGTCTTTGCTCGAAATCCTCCCTGAAACATTGGTAACACCCAACCAGGACCACTTTTTAGCTCATGGAAAGGCTAGTTCAGCCAACTGATCGCCATTGCCTTTGAATCTGTGAAGAACTTGTTAGCCAGGCATTTTGTCAAACAGTATGTATGCATTTTGCAATGTGTAAATGGATAGAACTCTGCTAAATTTCTAACCTTTCACAGCTCCTTCCCTACACAATTCAATTCCATATACGACCCATTCAATCACACACAATCAGCATTCATAAATCTCACAGTTTGTCAACCAGGATCAATGACAGTAACATCAACTTCTCTTCCTTGACTGATTCTCGATGAGTACTTCTCCAATTCAGTGAACAATTTCATACCCAGGCTATGTGTTTCTATTGTATTTGAAAGCCTCCCTTAGCCTTTATCAATCTAATCAAGTACAACTCAAACCCAATGTCCGTGTATTTCCCTATTTTGATGTCATGACACTTGCCTCGAACCAACTCCCTGTCTGTCTCTATTGCCTTACGTTATTTTGTTCACAGTGACTGAGACATATAGGTTAGCCGACAGTGAACTCATAGCAAAGCTAGTCTTGAAACTGCGAAGGATTGAATGAAGTGATCGATTCAGCTGCTGGTTTAAATAACAAGGTAGGTGGCCCTGAGTAGTAAGTCTCTGGTGCTCCACCAATTCTTCTTTGCGACGACAAGAGCCTTCCGCCTTTCTATACTTTGACTCCGTCGATATCCAAGGATGATAACACCACAATAAGCCTCTATTTCGCTTCTTTCGTGTAACATGACTCCAAAATACATACAAAAGGCAAACAAAGCATAATATACGAAAAATACAAGAAAGATAGCTAAGAAAATCATAAGAAATTGACATTCAAAAGATGTATTTAATGCTCCAATCAAATTCTCCCACACTTAGGCTTTGCTAGTCCTCGAGCAAACCAAATTAAGAAAAAATACAACAACTTTGTTTCGTCGAGGATACAGTTACTCTTAGCATGAATAACAAGCCTTTAAACCCATAGGTGTCCCTAGTGGAT
Source organism: Papaver bracteatum (assembly GCA_023529315.1). Classification (NCBI taxonomy): domain Eukaryota; kingdom Viridiplantae; phylum Streptophyta; class Magnoliopsida; order Ranunculales; family Papaveraceae; genus Papaver; species Papaver bracteatum. The sequence continues at coordinate 68,907 of JAJJWX010005032.1, read as the reverse complement.
GAGTTATAGTCTCGTGAGGGCTTACAAGAGGTATACCCACAAAACCTAATCTTCCAACTTACACAGTGTTCCAGCGTCCCAAGCATCCAAAGAGCTATGAGGTCATAGAGTTTCTACATGCTAGTAATAAGAAGTTATAAATACCAAAGAACATATTCTCATTCTTAATGTTGAGTGAGAAATAACCACACCATAATGAGAGAACTCGTGTTTGAGAGCGATCAATAAGCATTTCGCCTCGACTTCTGCCTCACCAATAGGGTTTTATGATAATTGTACTCAAAAATACAGTTTTTTTTATGGGTCTCACATGTGTGCAGGTAGGATTGAAAAGAAAAAACCTACATACGTTGAATAGTTGGAAGGAAACCTTCCAAAATATTTTTTGAAGATCCCACAAGATCGTGGGAAATAAAAATATTTTCTAATGATCTCTAAGAAAGGAAATCAACCACTATCGCAAGGATGGATTACTCACTCACCTTCACATTCGATCGACAGTAGTGGTAGCACCACTCTCACACTATCCAATAGAAATGTCTTCCTTCGGATCGTCTTCTTCATCTTTTTGGTCTTCTTCTTCGTCTTCAACGATTAATGATAAACTCTTGAACTTAGATCCTTGACAATTTGTAACTTTTTCGCTTAAATTCCTTGTCGCTTAAAACTTCTTGATATATTTTTCCTCCCCCATGGCTTATTAAATAAATAAAAACTAAAAAATAATAAATTTTTTCTCTTGTCTCATTTTTTTTTCTTCTATTTTTTTAATTTTAATTTTAGAGATAATAAAAACTACAATACAAAGTGAAAATAATACAAAATAATGAAACAAATATGGTCGTGGGAGAAGTACTTTACCGCATGAATCTTCACAACTTGTATTGTCTCGAAATCAAAAACTTCAATAACTCTCACCTTTTGATAATCTTCGCTCTTGTAGATAAGTCTTCATACTTGGATATAGAATTATTGTTAGATCATTGCTCGGTTGAACCCACCAAGCGTTGGTATGTCAAGTTTGGTTGTCATATTTTAGTGAACCAAAACTCATTTAAGAGTTGCTTGATTTAAATGTACTAGGGTCAACTTCGTATAGGTTAGCTTGAAAGTATTAGGATGAGACATTTCAAGTATTGCGAAGACTTGAAGAAGTACGGAGCTACAACCACAACATATCCCTTCCACTTTAGGTTAGTGATATTTGACTTGAACTGTTTCATTCCCTAACGTATCTTTCAATTCGTGCATATTGAAAACATAAAATTGAAAAGCATGATCACTCTAGATAGACATAGTATTAAGGAGCAATTAAAGATCACAGTTGCAAATTTTAGTAATATCCTTATTGGTGTTCGCAATGACTCCGTCAAGAGGGTCTGTGATGATCATAACATTACTCATTCTTTGTATTCTTGCCTCGCGGAAGAAGTTCCAACAAATACTCCAAACCTTGTTATCCCTGACAGTGAAGCTGAAGAATCTAGCGAAGATGATGTTGGTGATGAAGACGAAGAAGGAGAAAGATCTGGCGAGGATGATGATGGATCTACCTAGTTTTGTTTCTCCTTTTTAATTTTCTTGTAACATTTTTACATTTATTCTTCTTGTGATATCGCTGTGAATTTCTCCAGCTTCTAAGGTTCTTTGATATATATAAATTTCTTCTGCTTCTATCTGTATAAATTAGAAAACAATTTTTTTTTTTTTTTGCAATATGGTTAATTAACATGATTATTAATTTTTATCTATCTGTGTAAATCTTCCATATAAAGATGAATAATAATTTTATTATTTTGTTCATTCCCATACTTGCCCCTGTTATTCATCTGCAATATGAAAGATTGAGCATATTAATGTTTGAACAAAATTTGTTTGTAAATTTTGCCTCAACCTCTGTGTAAATGGCGTAGGTCATGCCCACATAATCTAACGTTCTCTTGTGGTCTTATTTTTCCTTCCTAGTTAAAGGTATTATTTAGCCATTTTTTATTATTATTTATTTTTGGCGACAAAATCGCAGGACGTTCCTACACTTGCATGTAAAAACCCATTGATCTTGCCTTATCTGCGCTTTGTCAATTTCTCTGCGACAATATGATGAGTCTAATATCTCTTGCGAGAACAAAGCCTTATGACATTGCCGTCTTGCGATGGAATCGCATGACGTCTTTACACTTTCATGTAAAAACCCATTGATCTCATCTTAACTTTTTCTCATGGCTTTTAGCCTCTGTATAATATTTGTCACGCGACAATATGACAGGCCTAGATGCTCTTGCGAGCATAAATCCCCGTGACATTGCCTTCTTTAGATACTTATCAGCTCCCTAATGGAGGGTGAAGCCCTTATCTTTCCCCTGGTTGCCCCTTCAAGGAGGGCACATCGGCCATACAAGACTAGCTCCTCCCATCCGGTCTTAACAACAACCAGTTATTTTCGCAGTCTCTTGTACTTTATGCCTATATGGCTTATAGTTACAAGACTGCACCCTAAGTGGATTTTTCTTCGGGCCGAGTGCATCATCGCCAAGACTTGCCAAGAATGGCCAGGGTAGTTTCTTACTCCCTGGGAACTCTTGGATCAACTGTATACCTTGGCGCCTTGGTCATACTCTGCACTCCTTAGGAAAGACCCTCGGTCGTCCAACCATGGTATAACCTTATATAGTTTGAAATCCAAGGTACCTCTCCTGGATGGGTTTTTAATAACCCCAATCTCCATGACTCAGGTTCTAGCAGCGATATAACCTTATCCCTGAGCCATGCAAAGAGATACCCCCTTATACGACGCACTTTAGGTCTTACATTTGCCTCTTATGAAATTTTATTCGCGAACTAGGGTGTACGCCATAAAGTCTCATCCCGTTCTTATATTTCTCTTGCGAGTGTTGCAACTCTGATAAAAAAAAATTTCTTTGATCTTTTCTTTATTTGTATTTCAACTCTTGTATGATTTTTCAATTTCATCTTTTTTATTCAAACGAAATATTCTTTTGAAACATTTTCTTCAACAAATCATTCATAAATTTCATAATTTTACCTTTCTACTTACTACTTTCTGCTTCTGCCCTTTTGTTGCGTTTTGTTATTTTCTCTCCATCTGCGAGGCGCTCGTCATAAATTGCCTTTAGTGTGTGTTAACTTTGCAGTATCCCATCTTATCGTCGTTCTATTGTATCAACCATTAGTTTGTCACTTCTTTGCCTCTTCTTGATGCTATGCTTCTAATTTCTATACCTCGCAGCTCTTTCTTCGCAAGATTCCATGTCAATTTCATAACACTTCCTTCCCTCAATCCAATCTCCCTTTATAACTCCAACACCGCTGGGATGTGGAAACTTAATGCACTGGTGATAGGTTGACGCTACACCTAAAATTCCATGTGACCATGGCCTACCAATTAAGGCGTTATATGGTGATTCTATGTCAACCACACAAAATTAAACTTTGGAAGATAGCCCCTTTAACGGAATCCGCATAGTAATTTCCCCTTTGGGCTTGTTGGAAGTACCATTGAAACCATAGATCTTATAGGTTGACGGTATCAGATCCTCGTCTCTTCCACCCATGGTTTTGTAAGTATGATAAAATAAGATATCAACTGAACTTACAGTATCTATTAGAACTATGTTAATGGCCCAAGAATCTTCAGTTTCACCATCATCATTTTCTTCATCTTCTTCTTCTATTTGTTTTAGACCACCAGTGGCTTGTCATGCATCTCACCAGGCTCTGGTACTTCTTGTGCAATGAAAGAAATAGTTTGCTTTTGTCACTCCTCTAATGGCGAGACTCTCGCAATATTCATTATCTCTATTCCATCCGTGTCTCTCGCGAAGACTCTGCTTAGAACGTTGTCGTGGAAATCCCCAATAGTCTTGTATGAATGTATGATGGAATTACAGAACAAATTCTTCTCCTTGGCTCCAACCTCTATCACAAATGTTTTTGCTCCTTTTACAGTATTCACTCTGCGAATATTTGGTGCTGGTGGTAACTGCTGAGATTGCGGATGTCCTATTAGAAAATGATTTAACTTTCCCTGATCAATCATCCTCAAAATTATTATTTTTACATTCCTGCAATCGTTTATTGAGTGACCATGAAAATGATGGTAAGGACAAACTTCTTGATTTCGATTATTTGGATGTGTCTCTTTTCCCATATTCCAGGGTGATGGTATATTTTCCATCAAAATGATAGCCTCCCAATTTTTTTCTATACTAGCATTTAGAGGTGGCATCTTAATTTCTTCCCATATTATCTTCTAACTCCCTTGCCCTCTAAAATTATTTTGCCTCTGACTGCCATAAGTCTTTTGTGGCTGATCAAGTCTTTGAATTTTATTATTTCCACGGCGATTGTAATAATTCATTTCCCTTTCATACTCCTCTTGATCTCGACTTCCCATGGCTACTAACTTCTGCTGGTTATTAATCACCACTTTCTCTTGTTATGGCTGAGAGGTGCCCGCCACATTATAAATCATTTTAGGAAGTAAACTTTCGTTTGCCGATATTAATCTGGTGTTTGCGACTGGATATGATTCCATCTCATTTTGTTTCTCCTCCAAAGCAATGTATTCTTCTTGTAGTTCTCGCATCTTAGTCATTGTGATGGTATTTTTGACTCTAAAAACTTGAACATATAGTAGATTGGTTGCAAACATATCATTAATGAAAGATAAAATGAGGTATCTTTCATCCACTCTACCATCCATTTCAGTGCACATTGTTTTCCACCTTAATGTTAAGTGCTTTAGACTCTCGCCAACCCTTTGTATTAACTCAAACACATCTTCAATTCCTGGACGTGCAGAATTGTTTCTTATGTATGACCCTAAAAATGTGGTTTGTAGATAAATGAAAGAAGTTATAGTATTCTTGGGTAAACCCTCAAACCGTTTTAGCGCCTCACCAGTTAAGCTTGACGCGAAATATTTGCACAACACAGCATCGTGATTTTCCCACTGTAGCATACATATCACATAAGCTTTGATGTGTTGAATGACACATGTAGATCCATCAAAAATACTAGTTAATGCTGGCAAGTTGCACTTTGGGGGTATTCCTCCTAATTTTCCTGCTTGAGTGAATGGAGTTTTTGCAGCTTCTTCAATCGCCTCATCAAGTTTTCTTCTGCCTCCATCTATTCTATCATTTAACATTTCCCTCATTTCTGCTAATTCTCTTAAAACTTGCTCATTCCCACCTGAATTTTGCTCCATTGGTCTTTTCAGCGCATATTCCCTTCTCATGCATTCTTGCCTATCTTGGGTTGCGAGATTTTGATTTCCGTCTCCATTATTTTCTTCTTGTCTTTCTCCGATATCTTCTCTTACATTTCTTTCACGAATATGCACACCATTATATCTCTCATTTTATCTTATGCGATTTTCTTCTGCTCTTCTTTGCACCCTATTGTATTCTTCGTTAATATTACCATTATTGCGGTTATGTTCACGTCTTCTTTCTCGATTGTCATGATTATTCTGGCGAATTGCCTCTTGGAATTCTTGCTCTTATACCTCTGCTCTCAATCTTTCCCTTTTCCGAGCTAAGCGTGCTTGTTCAGCATAATGTCTCTCGATTTCTCTTTCAATTATCTGCTGATTTCTTAGAGTTTCTCTTCCATGCAATATCCTCCTTCCTTCCACTTGATCTTCTTCGCAATCTTGGTTATTTGTGCCTGACGCTGTTCATACTCATGCCTTCTGTTATTTTGTTCATTTTGTTGAATTTCACCCTGTGGTATGTAACGATCTTCCCTTATTTCTCTCCTTTCGCGACGTCCTCCATTTGGATCATGATTTTCTTCTTCGATATTTGTTATAGGGGATCTTCTTCTTACCTCACTTCTGATTGTTCTCGAATTTGATCTCGTTGTGCTTCTTGATCTTCTATTTTGTAACCTCATGTTTTCCATTCTCAATTCATGGTTTTTCCTTGCCAAATTTGCACGTTCTTCCGCCTCTAATCTCCTTTCCTCTTGTATTCTTTGTCTTAAAACCTCTACTGTTTCATTTTTATCATCTCCATGTATTAATCCTCCATTTACTTCTTGGTTTCTACCCTCTCGTCTTTTATCTCTTAATTGTCGATCTTCTGGTTCTTCTATTGAATTTGATCGCCAAGCATGCACGCTTACTCTATCATAATCCACAACTCTATATTGCATTGGTGTTTGCTGATTTGGTTGTTGAACCTGATTTTCTCCATCATTCCTTGTTCTATTTCTTCTTGTTCTTATTCTTGAAAATTCTCCCATTTCATTTGTTTCTCCTCCTGCAAATCTTTTACTCCTCCTTACGGTTGTTGGTGGTTCTGATGTATTTCTTCTTCTTCTAGCCATTAATCTTAGTAAACTGTTGGATATTGCGCAAGATCTTTCACTAATTGTTCCAAATTCCTTCCAATCACAATGTTAATTTTTATCTTTTTCTTCAAATAATCATCAATTCATCCATGTTTCGGGCGCCAAAATGTAGTTGCAGGAAAACCTACACTACACCCTTCACAAGAATTCACAATAATCAACACATATTTGAAGATTAAAAATAACACTTTATTATTTGATTCTCAGAGATGTTTACAAGAAAATGGAAGAAATCAAGAATACAATCGCCCTCTTAGATTTTCTCTCTCCTCAAAGTTTTCTTAGCGCTCAAAAATTCATCCTCCTCTTCTGAACCTACCGGGTCTCTTTATATAGGATAATTACATAATGGATGACAGCTAAGCTGTCCTTTAATTTAGGATCTGACTCGCGATCTTATCGCAGCAGTGATAACGCTAACTATCGCATATGATATAACCCTCGCAGAATGGTCACACTCTTCTCATGTTTCAACTATCGTCATCTGCTACGTCATTCTGCGACACTCGCAGTATGTTGGTGAAGAACTCGCAGAAGTGTTGTAAATCTCGCAAGAATAATATTGTGGCGATATTCTGATCCTACAAACGTCTTAAAGATTTTAAATGATCTGAAAGAAGACTCTGAGGAATCTTCCTCTATCTTTATTAAAATGCTTGATGAAAGGATTGAACAGAACCGGTTATGTATTGATGATATCAAGAATATCATGATTGATAGAAAACTGGTAAAAAATATTGATAAATCTAAAACAAGAGATTCTCACGAATGTTCAATTTTCTTATTTAGACAAGGAAAATAGTCTAGTAAGAATCAGATCAGGAACTGCTTTAAAATAGGGTGAAATTATTTAAATCAAAAAATTTGTTTTACAAAACATATGATTAACCGTGTTAAGAAATATTTCAAGAACTTAACCATCCTAAGTCTGGTGAACATTATTTTGGAGCTTCGTACTTAAAAAAACCTCACCATTCCAATGGTTTCTGGATAGTGGATGTAGTAGATATATGGCACGTAATCTCTCTTGGTTCATAAAAACAGAAGACTACAAAGGTGGATCAGTGACATTTGGAGATGGAAGCAGATGTATTATTAGCAAAAAGGGCACCATTAAACTTCCAGGTATACCCGAAATTCATGATGTTATTTATGTTAAAGGTATGCAAGCTAATCTTCTGTCTGTTAGTCAAATTTGTGATAAAGGTCACAAGGTTATATTCAACATGAAAGGTTGTGACATTGAAGATAAGTCTGAAAAAGTAATTTTCCGAGGACGAAGAAGTATGAATAATTGTTATCTTCTGGATATACAATCCAATTTATACTGTAACCTAGCTGTAATGACTCGTCCTTCCACCGATATTGTCCCCACTTAGCCACTGCGGATATCCGGCAGTGTGGGGTTTTCAACGGGCATCGCTGCGGTAATCCAGTAGCAACTTCCCGTTGAAAACTCCACACTGCCGGATATCCACAGTGGCTAAGTGGGGACAATATCGGTGGAAGGACGGGTCATTACAAATGGTATCAGAACCGACGAAGGGTCACCTGCCGAGGGTGGGAAGGTACGCTGGACGGGGTTGGTCCAGGTGCTTCTCATGAGGGGCAGTGAACGTCGGAGATCTAGGCTTGAGAATATATTCAGGAGCCAAGGACAAATCCAATTTAAGGTGGTGGTATTGTAATACCCCGATATTCGGCGGTGGTTGGACGAATGGAATATAAGTAATGGTTTGTCCTTTCCTATCACCGAGGCCTTTTCAGCATAATTGGCTCCAGAGTTGGCAGAAAACTCTGCAGTTAAGCGTGCTCGGGCGGGAGTAATCCATGGATGGGTGACCTCCCGGGAAGTTGCTGCTGGATAACCGCAGCGATGCCCGTTGAAAACCCCACACTTTCGGATAACCGCAGTGGCTAAGTGGGGACAATATCGGTGGAGGGACGGGTCATTATACTAGCTAAGGTTGAGTCTACTCATTTATGAGATGAACGGTTTGGACATATCAATTACAGAATGCTAGGTAAGCTCATTAATCATGAACTTGTCAAAGAAGTTCCAAAAATCAACACTAAAGTAGAAGGTGTTTGTGGTGCATGGCAAAAGGGTAAGCAAGAAAAAATTCTACACAAACTTTCTCGAGATATAGCCACTCATGCTCCTCTCGATCTTATTCATATGGATCTTTTTGGTCCAATCCAACAAGCTTCGGTTGGAGGAAATAAGTATGCTTTAGTGATGGTAGATGATTATACTCGGTTTACTTGGGTTGCTTTCCTAAAGCACAAAAATGACACTCTTGAAGAGTTCAAAATCATTGTGAATAGAATTCAAAATGAACAAGGTTGCAGATTTAAGAAGGTTATAAGCGATCGTGGTACAAAATTCAAGGATACTAAAGTATATGAATACTGTAATAGCCTTGGAATAAGTCATCAATTTTCTGCTCCTATTACACCTCAGGAAAATGGAGTAACAGAAAGAAATTATAGAAATATTCAAGAAATGGCAAGAGTCATGCTTCATAAAAAAAATCTACCATTAACCTTTTGGGTAGAAGCTGTTTTTATAGCCTGTTATCTTATAAGCAGTCTATTTAAGATCAAAAACTCTAAACACTCCATAAGAATTATGGTATGGAAGAAAACCCAATCTAGGCTACGTAAGAACCTTTGGTAGTAAATGTTATATTCTCAAAGATAAGGAACATAGAGGAAAATTTTATTCCAAAAGTGATGAAGGAATTTTTCTTGGGTATGCTTCATATAGTCGTGCGTTCAGGGTATACAATCTTCGAACCAAAGTTATGATGGAATAAATTAATGTGATCATTGATGACATTACTGATTTTTGTCAAGATAATCATACTGTAGCAGAGCTTCCTTCCTCTGAGACTGTTATTAAATAAAAACAGACTGAAATTGAAACATCTGTTGTTTATTTAATTAGTGATACCGATGAAAAGGATGATAATGAAAGTATTGTTAAACAACCCAGTGATACTGAAAATATTGTTCAAAAACCTGTAAAATGGGTACATCAAAGACACTCGTCTGAAGACATCATTGGAGATGCCAGTGCTAGAGTTATGACTCGAAGAGAACTTCAGAATGTCTGTCACTATTCATGTTTTCTTTCTTCAATAGAGCCGAAAAATGTTGAGGAAGCACTCAAAGAACCAGCCTGGGTAAACTCAATGCATGAAGAACTCAATCAGTTTGAAAGACAAGAAGTATGGAAACTTTTTCCTAAGCTACCAGGAGTAAACATTGTTGGAACAAAGTGGATCTACAAGAAAAAATCATACGAATTCGGTACAATTGTCAGAAACAAAGATAGACTTGTTGCTCAAGGATATTCGCAAATAGAAGGCATTGATTTCAATGAAACTTTTTCTCATGTTGCTCGTTTAGAATCAATAAGACTACTGCTTGCCTATGCTTGTTATCTTAAGATAAAACTTTTTTAAATGGATATTAAATCTTCCTTTTTGAATGGGTATCTAAAAGAAGAAGTCTTTGTGGCTCAACCTAAAGGATTTGAAGATCCATCATTTCCTGATTATGTTTTTAAACTTAAGAAGGCCTTGTATGGCTTAAAACAAGCCCACAGAGCTTGGTATGATAAACTAACATCTTTTTTACTCCAAAAAGGATTCTCTAGAGGGGGTGCTGATAAAACTCTTTTCACTAAGTGGTGTGGAAAAATGTGCTTGTAGCACAAATATATGTAGATGACATCATTTATGGTTCCACCTTAAAGGCTATAACAGATGAATTTCTGAACCTTATGAGTGGAGAATTCGAAATGAGTAATGTTGGAGAATTATCATATTTTCTTGGTTTGCAATTGCAGAAACAAAAGGATAGTATTCTTCTTTCTCAAGAAAAATATGCACGGAATTTAGTTGAAAAATTTGAACTAGAAGACGCACAACCTATGGCAACTCCAATGCCAACTACTGGAAAACTTCAGTCATATCCAGGAGAAAAATCAGTTGATCAGAAACTTTACAGATCTATGATAGGAAGTTTGTTGTATCTAACTGCAACAAGGCCACACCTTGCTTTTAGTGTGGGATGTTGTGCTAGATTTCAAGCAGACCCTAGAGAATCACATCGCAAATCGGTAAAACAAATCATTAGATACGTTAAAGGTACAATAGATTATGGTCTATCATACTCTATGGATACCGGAAACAGTCTTGTTGCCTATTCTGATGTTGATTAGGCAGAATGCGTAGAAGATCAAAAAAACACCTCTGGTGGTTGCTTCTATGTTGGTCAGAATCTTGTAGCTTGTCATAATAAGAAACATAATTCACAGTCCTTGTCAACCTGTGAAGCAGAATACATTGTTGCTGGTACATGTTGTACTCAACTTTTATGGATGAAGCAAATGCTCATCGATTATGGAATAAATATTCCCACCATGAGTATCTTGTGTGATAATTCAAGTGTTATTCGATTGATTAAAAACCCTGTCGAACATTTTCGAACCAACACACATAGATATCAAATATCACTTTATTAGAGAATTATATGAGAATGGGATTGTCTAGTTGGAATATGTTCCATCCGAACGCAGTTAGCAGACATTCTCACAAAACCATTAGATAGAGCAACTTTCGAAAATCTAAGGAAATATATAGGGATTGTCAAGGTACATTAAGTACCTTGTGAAGACGGTTTTCAACTTTTGCTTGCAATTGTTAAAATCGATTTTCAACCTTTCTATGGTAAAGGTTGGTTGTTCTTATTAATTTGTTTTTGCATAAAGATGACAACATAATGGTATTTCGATATCACTTCTCCCTGGAAGAAGAATATGCAAATCATATTGGAGAAGTTGGATGCGAAATTGAGGTAAAAATCTTGTAAGTTAATTGTTTTCCTATTTTAAGAAAAGCCTATTTTTATTTTATATATATATATATATATATTGCTTTTGCTTTTGCTTTTGCTTTTGCTTTTGCTTTTGCTTTTGCTTTTGCTTTTGCTTTTGCTTAAACTAAATTGTCGGTACAATTGATATGTTTATTTCATTATGTATGTGTGGATGTTTGTGTGATTCAATTGGTTCCGGTAAAGTAAACCTATTGTTATCTTGCTTTGTTGTGTGATATCAATTGTTTAGGCTTACAAAAGTTTGGTGCAATTGAGGTGCTTTAATGTTTATGATATTTTAATTGCTTCCAGTTAAGTAAAACAATTGTTATTCTTCTTTATTGTTGTAGGTACCGAATATCGTAAGAGGTTGGTTTACGAATATCGTAATAAGTGTAAGAGGAAAATGTCACAAGATGATATGGTAATAGAAGAAGCACGGAAGTAGTTGAAAGGGTTTGCGAACATAAAATATATTTACGAATATAAGTTACGAAACTTCGCAAGATAAATACAGTTGTACAAATTTCACTATAAATAGTAGTTCAAATGTTAAATTTAGGGGGTTCTTTTAGTGAGTGTGAGGAAAAATCTTAGGAAAGAGAACAGAGAAAGTTGTAACTGTTCCAAATTCCATTGATATATTTCTTTGTAATCAATTGAGAGCATTAATCAATAAATTGTCATTCTTCAAGAACATCTTAAAGTTTTATGAATTCTACTGAGGGTGTAGTTGTAAGATTTCTTGTAACTACATAATTGGCGCTAGAAACAGGGACTGAAGATTGTTATAGCAGAAATTTTAAGGAGTTTTGAAAACTGAAATGTCTAGAAGAAGAAATATATCAGAACCATTGACTGCAGTAAGAAGAAGTGTAAGACTCGCAGGTGGAGAAGCAAACATAACAGGAGAATCTAGTAGGAGAAGGAGCAATCGAAGAAATCAAGCTCAACAAGCATCAGTAACATAAGGAAGAGCAATATATCATGATCGAGTAAGTATACACACTTGGAGAACTGATACACCAATAGAAACATATAGAGAACCGCAAATTAGAGAAAATGGGAGATTGATGGGAGGAACAATTTGTGAAATAGAAATGAAGGTATTATAAACATTGAGACAAGAAGTTCAAGAAGAACGAAGGTTAGAAGCTGAAGAACGTGCCAATCTAACAAGACAGAATCAAGAATTAAGGAGGGAAAATGAGATGTTACAAAGGAGGAAATCTCAAAGTGTTGTGAGATCAAGTGTTAGACCAGAGAGAGAAGAAAAAAATTCGCCAACAGTCAATAGTGAAAGTGCTATGCAAGAACAAGCACAGAATCAGGTTGAAATAAATCGAGAGAATCGCTTCATTTTAGTACCAAATCACGAACAAAACGTGGAGAATTTACAAACAGAGCCATTTCCAAGGGAAAATAATCATAATGGCGAAGAAAATCAAGAGGAAGAGCGGCAACTCATGGAAGAAATTGAGAGACAACAAGCTATGCATCAAAACAATTACGAGGATGGAGTAAGAAGACGTGAACAGGCTCACAACAATCAAAATCTTGAGTATGGTAGAATTCGGAGGAGAATTGGAAATCAACGAGCAGAAATAGCAAGGAATGAACCAAATCTTCGAATCAGAGTTCAGGAAAATCAGGAAGAGATAAATCACAGAAGAAGGAGAAATGAAGAAGAATAAATTCCTGATAATCACATGAGAAGGATGAGGAGAATAGAAATGGAAGAACAAGAATTTCAAGATGCTCTGCAACAAAACAATTGTAACAACCTGGAAAGAAGATATTTGCAAAATTATGCAAATGGAAACATTAATGAAGAATATGATAGAATACGAAAGATCGCAAGAGGAGAAATGCAAGAACGTAGAAGAAGAGAGGCTGCGTTGAAGAGACCAATGGATGAGAATTCTGAAGCAAATGAACGGATCTTTCGTGAATTAGCGGAAATAAGAGGAATGATAAACAGTAGAGGAGGAGAAGATAGAAGGCAATTAGATGAAGCAATAGAAAAATCTGCGAGGACACCTTTTTCTAGAGAAGTACAATTGGGAGGGATTCCACCAAAATGCAATCTGCCTACATTAACCAACATCTTTGACGGGACTTCATGTGCTATTCATCACATTAAAGCATATGTAAGATGTATGTTACAATGGGAGAATCACGATGTTGTATTATGCAAGTACTTCGCATCAAGCTTAACAGGAGAATCTCTAAAATGGTTCGAAGGACTTCCGAAGAACACAATTACATCATTTAATCATCTACAAGTAACTTTCTTAGGAGTATATATCATAAATCATTCCCCGCGACTTGGTATTGAATATATGTTTGGTTTAAAATAGAGAATTGGTGAGAGTTTGAAGCACTTGGTAAGGAGATGGAAAACTATGTGCAGTGACATGGCAGGGCGTGTGGATGAGAGATACTTGATTTTTTCTTTCGTAAATGCGATGTTTGCAACTGAGCAATTATATGTTTAAATCTTCAGAAGAAAGAATTCCATTCTGATGACAGAGTTGCGAGAGTTACAAGAGGAGTACATTAAATTAGAAGAAAAACAAAACAATATGGAATTATATACAGTGACAAACACCAACGCTCAAGATACAGGAGCAAACTTGCTTCCTAAAATAGTCAATGTCGTAGAAGGTAATTCGCAGACATCTTCACAAACATCTTCGCAGATATCAGAAGAAAAGAAAATCGACAATGGTCAACCAAAAATAGTAGCAATTAGTAGCAAGGATCAAGAAGAGTATGATAGAGAAAGGAATTTCTACAGCAGAGGAGGAAATAACCAGATCCCAAGATTAGATCAACAACAGGAAAATTATGGAGGAAAAAGGCAGAATTATTTTGGACAAGGGAATCATAGAAAAAACTATAACAATGGTCAGGGAGGTCAAAGAATGATAAGAGAAGAAATAAAGATTCCACCTTTAAATACAAGCGTAGAGAAGATATGGCAAGCAATCATCTTGATGGAGAATGTACCAACACCATGGAACATGGGAAAAGAACCACCAATGGGTCCAAGAATTCATGAATTTTGCGTGTACCATCACTTTCATGGACATTCTACAAATAATTGCAATAATATCAAAAGGATTATCTTGCGAATGATTGATCAAGGTAAGTGGACCACTTTTTACTCAAGCGAGCACGATCCCAACAACTACCGCAGGCTCCAGTGATAACTCGCATGGTGAACACAATACAATAAAAGGGAAAGGAAATCTTACACATAGAAGTGGGACCAAAAGCAAGGAATGTCTTCTGCAATTCTATTGTTCACTCATATAAAACCATAGAAGATTTTCATGATAATGTATTAAGAAGGGTATATGCGAGAGATGGTGAAGGAAGGGAAATAATGAACATCGCAAAAATTTCACGACTTGAATATTGGCAAAAGCGTGAAATCTCTTTTGAAGCCACAGAAATTCCTGAAAGTTGCGAAGTACATGATAATCCATTGGTAGTAAGATTAGAAATTTGTCCAAATATGGGAGAAAGCGAAGATGATACAGACGAAGAATCTTTTGGTCTTAATAGAATCTTAATTGATACTGGAAGTTCTGTCAATATTCTTTTTTATCCTGCTTACAAAACCATAGGGGGAAAAGACGCAGATCTAATACCTTCTACTTATAGGATTTATGGCTTTAATGGAACTGCTAATAAACCTAAGGGAGAAGTAAGCATGCAAATTCCCTTAAGTGGAATGCGAACCAAATTACGCTTATGTGTTGTTGATGTCGAATCACCATACAATGCTTTAATAGGGAGACCTTGGCTTCATGGGATTCTAGGCGTAGCTTCAACTCTTCATCAATGCATAAAATTTCCTCATCAAAAAGGTATTGGAGTTATCAAGGGTGATTGGGCAGAAGGGAAGAAATGTTACGATACAGAAGTAGAGGTCTGCGAAGGAAAAATTGTTGAAAAGGAAAGATGGAGAAAAAGAGCAAAGGCTGCAAAAAGAAGCGAAAATTTAATGGCAGAGGATTAAGGCACGAAGGAATAAAGTTACAATGTTAAGCATGCAAGAACTTTACGATGATAGAAAACGGATATGACTTGCGAAGAAAAGAGAATGAAGGAAAAAGGTAATGAAACAAAAAGGTAATCAATATACTTGTTCGCAACATATAATGAAATGTATTTTGAAAAACAAGAAGATGAAATGAGATATTTCGCAACATGAAATATGAATTTTAAATAAAAACGATTTATTGTGATCAGCTTTCATTAATAGAAAGACGCAAAAATTTACTTGCGATCAACTTTCATAAAAGAAAGACGCAAATTGTGATCAGCTTTCAAAAAAAGAAAGAAAGCCGCAGAAATTTTACATAGGCAAACCTTTGTGGCGTACACCCTAGTTCGCGAAGCAACATTTCGCAAGAGGCAAAGTACTAAAGTACGTCATTTAAGGGGGTACCTATAGGCATGGCTCAGGGAAACCGGAACACCACCAAGGAACCTGAGTAGATGAACATTACGGGGTACATAACCCAAAAGAGGGGTACCTATCCGTGTTAGACACCTTGGATTCTCAACCTAATCTTGCGATGTAACATGATTTAGGTTGGGCGACTATGGCATACTGTCTTTCCCAAGAAGTGCAGAAAACGATCAAGGCGCCTAGGTAAACGGTTGAGTCAAGAGTGCCGGATGGGTTTGAAGCACATCTGCCATTCTTGACAAGTCTTGGCAAATGATGCACTTGGCCCAAAGATACCCCATAGGGTGCAACCTCGTAACTATAAGCCCTATAGGCAAAAAGGATAAGAGGTTGCGATCAAAAGCTGGTTGTTGGCAGAACCGGATGGGAAGAGATAACCTTGTATGGTCTATGTACGCTTCCTTGAAGGGGAAACCAAGGGGAAGATAAAGGGCAGCACCCTCCATTAGGGAGATGATACGTGCTATAAGACGCAAATGTCATGAGGCTTTTTGTTCGCAAGAACATAAAGGCTTGTCATATTTTTGCAACAATCTAATTTCTGCGAGCCTTCTAAAAAAAAAAAAAAAAGAGAACTCGCAGAACATAACAAAGAAGTTAAGATGAGATCGATGGGTTTTTGCATGAAAGTGTAAAGACGTCCTGCGATTTCATCGCAAGACGATAATGTCATGGGGATTTATGTTCGGAAGAATATTTAAGCCTGTCATATTATCGCATGAAAAATATCCTGAAGAGGCTATAATACTAAGAGAAATGATAAGGCAAGATCAATGGGTCTCTACATGCGAATGTAAGGACGTCCTGCGATTTTGTCGCAAAAAGAAAGAAACGTGGCTAAATAAGACCTTTACTTAGGAAGGCATAATAAGACCACATAAACTAATAAAGTCAATTCCATTAATACCATTGGAGAATCTTTATATATTTTCAACAACAATATACATCAAGAATTCCTACCAAAGAAGGAAATTTTATTCGTAATCAAGGACGTGTATTTCATACTAATTAAATTTTACGAAGATTGAATACTTCTTATGCTTCTTCAAGGATATCTCATACTTCTTAAAACATATCTCATACTTCAAATACTTCTTAAAAGATATCTCATACTTCAAATACTTCTTCAAGGATATCTCATACTACTTATACTTCTTCAAGGATGTTTCATAATTCTTCAAGGATGTTTCATACTTCTTATACTTCAAGGGGAAGATTTCTTGTTTACTTCGCAACAATCAGAAACTTTGCAACTTAAAATGAGGCAGATATTCTAATACTTACAACAAGAATTTATCACCTAAAGATCAATAATAAGGGGAAAAGGAATACTAAGCTAGGTCTTCAAAATATATTATTTCTCTTCATATGATCAAGTTATGCAAATAAGGAAAGCATTCAAGTAAAGAAAGATCAACTCATCATCGCAAAATTAAGACATTGGTATTAATCAAGAAATTGTTGGTTGATTAAAAGTGCAGAAAAGAAGAAACTATTGTACTCAAGCAGACAAGACAAAGAGAACTGAAGTAAATATACGGGAAGGAACAAAGCTACTTTATGGAGATTTATCCTCATCAAAATGATCTTCTCTTTCTTCTTCGGAGATATAATCTTCAGCTTCACTATCAGAGATGTCCAAATCTGGGGTATCATCAGGGATTTTTTCAGAAAGGAGCGTCTTATACTTAAGGAGAGAAATTTGATTGTCTTCACAAATCTTGCGAGTCATCATATCTCGGAAGCGTTTGATGTTTAATTCATAGTTGTTTTGAGAAATTTGATGTTGGGACCTTAAATTAGAAATCTTCTGATTACGAGAAGCAAGAGTAACTTCCATCTTATGATTACGTGCAACAAGAGTAGCTTCCAGTTTTTCAATCTTCTTCGTATAATTTTCTTCAGCATTCACAAATAAATAGGATAAGAAAGAAGTAGGAAAGTAAAGAATAAGGGAATAAATTAAAGAATTGATTAGCAAAATGTGAAATTAATGTGATCAAGATTTGCGAATTTACTTTCTAATTGCTTCATATCATTACGAAGAGAAGTGACTTCATGCTCCAGTTGATTATTCTTCTCAAGGAGAGAAGAACTTCCAGATGCGATACTCGCAGATTGAGTATTACCTTCGCAGCGAGATTGTAGTTCTGCATTATCAATATTCAAATTCTCTATGTTTTGGAGAAGTTTTGCATTCTCAACCTCCAGCTTTTTACAACGACCTAAAGTTTTCTTCTCAGCAATTGCATGACGTCTTTCCCAATCTGAAGCCGCTGCACAACTAACTCTCCCTACATGAGCAAATGAGAGGGATTAGAAATCAATGAAGTAGGGGAAATTAACAAGGAAAAGAAGAGAATCTTACCATACTCCCCAAAGAGTATAATGTAATAGGAGAAATAAATCTTGAAATTCCATTAAGGGAATTGTTGTTAATCACGGTGGGAACTTTACAAGCCTTCGCAATATGCTTACGAACATTCGCAGTAGAAGAATTTCCTAATCCACGGGAAGAAATGAGAAAATCCTCAGACAATCGATTCATTGCAGATTCGTAAGTTTCCACACTGTTGTAGTCTTCATCTTCTTCATCATTATCATCATCATTCCTTCTATCAGAATTAGTATCAGAATTAAAACTAAGATCATTCTCAGAAAACTTATCATTTTCATCATCAACATCCTTGATTGAGGAGATCACATTGGAATGAGAACTGGATGAGAGTCTCTTCCTCTTCCTTGTAGAAACGATATCTTTAAGTTTCCCCTTTCCTTTGCGAAGAACGTCATATTGACTGCTAGAAGTCTCAATATTCTTTGCAGAGCGAAGTGTTCTTTGTCTCGCAGTTAATATTTCAGAAGAAGTCGAATTCTTGTTCCCACTCACAACAACTTCAGGGAGATCAGGAAGAATCTACAAATTCAAATAAGGATACGAAACATAGGCAACAATATATTGATTAAGATGCATATAAGAATGTTTCTTACCTCATTTGAAAATAATTGGAAAGCCTCACGAATATTGGATTTCCCAGTTTTAAGGTAACTTTCTTTGAGTTCATTCACCTGACAAATATTACAAAGGAATTAATAAAAAAAAAAAAAAGTAAAGTAACCAGAAGATAAGGAGATGGAGATACATATATCTTTATCTTTACTGGGCCAAGAAAAGACCCAAGGTTGGTAATTACGTTCACGAAGATTCGCAGGAAGATATACTATCCCAGAGATGTAAGAACCCAATAATTCTAGAGGATAATTGTACCAATCTTCATCATGAGAACGGCGAGGGGTTTGATTATTTCTAGAAGCATAATCAATATCGTGCATAAGAAGATCCTCTTCTACAACATCAGTATTACGATGAAGACGAACACCCCAACACTTGTCTTCCTTCTTCACAGGAATTAATGTGTAATTCTTAAAGAAATTCTCGACTGTATAATTTGCAGCGATAATCTCTACATCTCTAAATGCAGGTTTCCTAAGCTCAATTGGGTATAAAGATTTTCCAGTAGTAGCACGAGTTGCGAACTCAACCAGGATGCGAATGCAATCCCCAATCAATTGATAAATGTCTCGTGAGAAATTGGGGTGGGAAATAATCTCATAGAATAAAGGAAAATTGACATCATAAAGAGGAAGAGGAAGACCTGCGAGGATTTGGCCTCGTGAGATTAAAACTATTTGATCATCCCAATGGAGATCAGTAAAGAGTTCCATACAGAGAGAAGATTTATTGGTATGACCATCAATCTCAGAAAGAACGAGATCTCTATCAGCAAGCTCTGCGTTAAGTTGTTCTATAGTTTTCTTTTTTGGAGCCATCAGATGAAGGATAGAAAACAGAGAAGAAAAGAGATAAAAGAGGAAAGAAGTAGTAATAGAAGGAAAAAGGAAGAAATTGCAAAAGCAGAAACAGATATAATGAGGAAGATGAAAACGATAAAACAATAAAATAAGGAATTAAAGATAGTATTTATAAAGAAGAGAGAGTTTGATGAAGATAGAAGACGTGAGCGGTTGAAAAGAACGGTTACGAAATAACGTGTCGAAAATTTAATGAAAGAGAAGATACGTGTTGCGAATCTAACAGGTGATGATAACTATATTAAATTTGCGAGAATAATGGTTCTCATGACATTTCTTCTTCGCAGAGCTGACATGAGAAGAGGCAAGATGTAGGTACCGAATATCGTAAGAGGTTGGTTTACGAATATCGTAATAAGTGTAAGAGGAAAATTTCACAAGATGATATGGTAATAGAAGAAGCACGGAAGTAGTTGAAAGGGTTTGTGAAAATAGATTGACGAATATAAGTTACGAAACTTCGCAAGCTAAATACAGTTGTACAAATTTCACTATAAATAGTAGTTCAAATGTTAAATTTGGGGGGTTCTTTTAGTGAGTGTGAGGAAAAATCTTAGGAAAGAGAACAGAGAAAGTTGTAACTGTTCCAAATTCCATTGATATATTTCTTTGTAATCAATTGAGAGAATTAATCAATAAATTGTCATTCTTCAAGAACATCTTAAAGTTTTATGAATTCTACTGAGGGTGTAGTTGTAAGATTTATTGCAACTACAATTGTATGGTATCAATTGTTTAGGCTTACAAAATTTCGGTGCAATAATAGAACTTTATTATATATTGTTTCCATTGCTTCCGGTTGAAGTGAATAATTATGCAAGTTGATTTATTGGTTTGTATGAATTATTTATGGCTTAACGAATGAATATGTTGACGGGATGAGTTGTTTAGGCCAATTCAATTCCGCATAAGATGAACTAAGTTAATTCTGATCTTAGTTAGACTTATCAAAGTGGAGGTTTCGGTTATTCAAGTCTAGCCGAAAGCCTAAGCAAGGAAATGCTAGTTAACTAACCAAGTATTTGGCTTGTTTAAAATCTAAAGGTATAAGTTATATGGATAATTAGAACCTGATGAGAAAAATGGAGTTTATCTTTGTTTTGGTCTTATCGAATGAAGCGGTTGTATTTATACAATCGGTTTAGCAAAGGAACTAAGTTGCTTAGTTGATTTTTGGTTTGCTAAACTAGTTGGGAAAATTGCTTCGGACAATTATTTCCATGATAACATATCAAAACATAATTACTTTGTAGTGTCGGTTTTGATATTGGTTATCAAAAATGGTAGTGCTTGACTCAACAGGTTGCAAGTCTAATTTGAGATTTGTAAGATCCTTTTCATGTTGTCCTTTATTTTTTCGTTTCTTTGTCATTTTTGTGACAAAAAGGGGGAGAAATATATGGAGTAAACAGGTGATGCTGGTATCAATTTTATGTTTATTGGTGTCACTAGGGAAGAGGACAATGGTGCTTGAACGTTTATCTAACGAATGAGGAAAAACACAGACTAATGGGGAGTAACATATCATATGATTGGTATAGCAAAGACGCACGGATTGAAAATATACCTATCTCACCTTTAGGGGGGGGGGGTATGAGATTTATTATTATAATGTCAACAGCGGCATTCTTAAGGATTGAATGATTGCAGGTTATGTGTTGTTGAATTCGGGAACCAAGCGTATGTGTAATGAATTATTGTAATTTGTTTATCCATATGATTGTAAGAGTTTTGTCACTAAAATTGACAAAGGGTGAGATTCTTAGAGCATTGCTTGGTTGAACCCACCAAGCGTTGGTATGTCAAGTTTGGTTGTCATATTTTAGTAAACCAAAACTCATTTTAGAGTCGCTTGATTTAAATGTACTAGAGTCAACTTCGTATAGGTTAGCTTGAAAGTATTAGGATGAGACATTACAAGTATTACGAAGACTTGAAGAAGTGAAGAAGTATGGAGATACAACCATAACATCATCCTTCCACTTGAGGTTAGTGATATTTGACTTGAACTATTTCATTCCCTAACGTATCTTTCAAGTCGTGCATATTGAAAACATAAAACTACAAAGCATGATCACTCTAGATAGACATAGTATTAAGGAATACAATATGAGGTTTATTGCTTAACCATTAAACTTTGTATATAAGACATCGACATAATCGTATAAATGTTATTGTGATTATATATGGGTATGAGGTGAGGATTTCATCCTAGAAAACAATGTTTTTACATGTGTTTTAAGGAAGTAAGTTCATGATATGTGTTGTGAACCGAAAAGGAAATCGCCAGGCGTTATTGGGGTTGTTCTTCATTGCATATCTTATGAACGACCAATATGTGTGATTAGTATAACCGCTCATGACTTGTTTGTGTTCTTGGTAAAACTATCCACATGAGGCCTGACTTATGTATTGGTATGACTTTCATTAGTGAAACTGATCTTAATTAATCACCTAGGGTATGATCGGGTTTGTGAGTGTCTGACAAAATATTGGGAGAGGGGAAACCGATCCTAGTAAGAGGTGCAGTACATCACAAGGGGAACCGATCCTTGTATGAGGTGCAATAAGGTTTATATAAAAAAGGGGAACCAATCCTATGAACATGTGCAACATATTTTTAGGAAAGGGGGAAACGATCCTATGGACATGTGCAGTGCATACAAGTTAGATACCAAATATATGTGGGGAACCGATCCTAGTACCTAGTCAGCCGAATTTTGGTAAGCTAGTGTGACTACACACAATACTCACATGGTGGTAGAACTGGAACTTGTTTTGGTAGAACCATTAAACCCATGGTTTGTGATTGAGCGTAATTATCAATCACATAGTTCTTGAAAGTCAGATGAACCAATTATAAACTTGTTTGGAAGTGTGGTAAATCGGTTTCAAGTGAGTAAGTACGAAAAAGGACTAACACGAGTAAGATGTCGACACACTTTGAACACGTGCATTAATGCATATCTTTTATTGTTCAAAGATATTCCTTAAAGGCTAAGAAGGAAGTAAATCCCAAGATCGAATTTAAATAAGTTAAGAATCTTTTATTGGACAGTACATTCACAGGAATTATGAAAACCGAATTTGGAGTAGTAATGAAAAATATCTTGAGAATATTTTCGGTTTTGGAAATTCCTTGGTGTCCAAATTTCCTTGTCTATAAATAATTTGAGTTTGCATTTCTAGCAAACTAATCATTCGTGACAGTAAACTTCCTCTGTTGTACTGTTACTGGTGAAGCCGCCTATTCGGAGAAGAGAGCAACCTAATTAGGCGAAATCTCTTACGTCAGCTCAAGTTTAAAGTCTTCTTTGGGATTGAGAAGCTCTAGTGAATACCGTTGGTGGGAAACTAGATATTGCGGTTTATCTTTAGTTTTATTATTGATTTGATTGACTAACGGTGGTTGAACTTTGATTGCACCTAGTTTGTTTATGCTTGAAAATCTTCTCTTCTGATATAAGATTCACTCAAACTAGTTCAAGGTTTCGACAGGTATCTTTAGACTATTGTTAGATCTAAAGACGATCTTGTGATAATCCATTGTTAACAGACTCTGTTCGGTGTGTGATTGATTACAAGAGATTCAAGTAGTTGTGTGCAGGTGTTTATTGAAGATCTAAGAAGATTTGAAGACAAAGAAGAGATAGAAGATTTATGACTTGGTTTTATAATCTTTGGTGTGCACAATACTTTTTTGGGTAACAGAGGATCCAATTAATAATCGGTTTATCCTTGTGGTAGATTGGATTGATTAATTGAGAAGATCGGCATCAACACAATTCTTTGGATTAAGATTGTTGTTGGCTTAATCTTAACGATTGCCTTTGGGTGATTGAACATAAGATAGATCTTGGAACCTGGCAAAGGAGTTTATGTTAAGATAAACTAAAGAGCGTTTACGCAACTCATATCACTTGGTTGAAGGGAGTTGATACCAAACAGATTTGTTATTCCTTTACTGTTTGGAATACGAACCAAAGGAATTGGTCCAAGTACGTGACTTGTTTACAGGTTGGAGGTATGGGAATACATACGATACTAGGTGAACTATAGGTTTAGTTGCTTGGTCTCAACTATACGAAGTTGGTATTATTTTGTATAACGTCTTAATCCTGAGAGTATTCAATTATGGAATAGGTCCCGGGGTTTTTTTGCATTTGCGGTTTCCTCGTTAACAAAATCTTACTGTGTTATTTACTTTATATTTCCGCATTATAATTGTTTTATTATAATTAAAGTAAATTGCACAAACGTTAATTCCTATTTACTTGATACGTAAATCCTATTGAGTTTGGTTAGGTCCGAACCTTTGTATCAAGTAAACATACTTCGTTGTTGTATTGTCTCGATCTCGTATCCATAGACTATCACACGAAGTGTGAACCGATTAGTTGTATTATCTCAACTCAGTCCATAGACAATCACTTTCGGAGAAAAGACTTATAGGAAGGAAAAGTAATAGCTTGAGGTATATTTGGGTACCCTCGCCTTTTCAATTATGCTCATTATATGCAAGTCGTCAACATGTATATAAAAAATCTGCTCATTGTTTGTTGCTTTACTTGTATATAAAATTTTCTCTTACTTGTATTGTTGCTTGTAAACCTTAAACATTTTCAATTTTCCTTGTATATTTTGATGTTGCTCCCTTGTTGATCATGATGGTGTTTCTATGGATTTTTTGTTTTCGAGAGAATGGTGCTAATTGCAAATCAAACTACGAGAAGGAGGATTTCATCTATAGACGTCACCCTCATGATTGACAAAATTAGCACTCAAGAGATCAAAAATAGTGCTGAAATTGCTGAGAAGTTGGGTAGCTCACCATTCTACCCAGAATTAACGTATGGTGACACACACTCAAAAGAAATCTCTTTAGTCATTTATAAAGAATATTTGGTCTGGTGCCTCCATTGATATGAATATGGGTACTCTCCACTAGTGATTGATCAGCAACTCTAATAACGCATTTCCATATGCTCCTCATTTGCATCACAGGCATGATTAAATCCATTATTTAACACTCTAACAAGTAAGAAATCCGAGCGTAGTTCCCTAACACTTCTAATTTCAGTTATGTCTGTCAGAAATACTTATGTAAATATACCTAGAAGTATGCTAGTGACTCTAAAATCTCTATAAGTTGGAAGTTTGTATGTGACAAATTTTCTAAGGAACCTTACCCCCACAGTTAAATCAAACATTGTCCTCAATGCTTCAAACCATTGCAAAAAGAACAAGAGGAATACTTGAAAAAGACAAGGAAGTAAGAATTGGAATTGTTCACCTGATTGACGCATACGAGTAACATTCAAAAATGGATTCCCCATATATCAACAATCTAAAAATTTGGGGATCCATCCATAAAACAATCTGCATATATAACTAAATCTTCACATAATATTAGCAAATGGTAATAAAAGTGAAACTATCGTCTCAAAAGAGTTACCCCCACACTTATCCTTTTCAACACTCGGAAGTGTATACAAAACATAAGTGAAAGGAACTTATATCAACTCCTCTTGGATAACCTGCATGGTGTTGGACTCAAAAACATATGGTGGATACTTAGAATCAAGGAATTCGGAAATAACTTTAGAAGCACATAATTTCATCCCCAAATGAGGTGACTTCCTAAAAGTCGGGTTAACAACTCTATGAGAAACTACTTCAAGTTTAGGAGGATCATCGTTAGATAAAGATTAATGTAAAGGGATAGACAAACCTCGCATAATCTCACGCATTACGGGATCCTTAGTACCTCTGAAAAAATTCCATTGATTCTCCTACATCACAAGTATCGCAATTCTCATTCAAACTCTTTATGGCCATTCTTCATCAGTTTCTTCTATAACTTCCAAATCTTCATCAACAAAATCGAAATCTGCTCCAAGTAAGTCATCTTAATCCTTACGATCTTCATCACAAATTGACTTCTCATTTAAAGTATTTACAATCTCTGAATTATGGGTGTTATTCACAAAGAAGTCATAATCATCATCGCTCTCAATAACTCTAGTGTTTCTAGACTCAACATCTTCCTTTTGAATAGGAGAATGATCATTAAAATCATGAGTTGAGATAGTAGCACCATCATTATCAATATTTTCCAAAGGTTCATCATCCTCCGAATCTTCTTCTTGGGGCTCTTCTTCATTATCAACATGGCGGTTAACCTCATTATGTATGGCCCTAGAAATTGCTTGAGGATTCTCTTCTGTTGCCCCCTCTTCTTCCAACTGCTCATATTATCTAAAGGGTTTCTTTATGTTAACGCGTTTTCTGCCACTACTCACAATAGTTTCTTTAGACCACGTCTCTTCCTGTTGAATGGGTGAAAGATCATAAGTACGATCCAGAACAGGTCTAAATACACTATCATATGTTTCACTTGGTACGAAACTCGGCATGTTGGGAGTTGAGTTAATCTGGTTCCATGTACGTTGCAAATCCATGAATTCATTAGGCATCTGCAAGAAACTAGATTGGAACGTATGAGAAGTATAATGATCCCCCCATCCTTGTCATTATCCACTCACATAACCAACATAAGGTTTCTGCGATGTATGAGAATAATCACAAGGTCTCGTAGAATAGTCATCATAACCAAAAGATTGGTTTTGATTGTATCCCACATATGGTTGGAAGCTATTGTAAGAGTGAGACTGAAAATCAGTATCATTACCATAATATGCTTGGTCTTGTGAACCATATATGTTATTCCCAAAAGTATACATCTTTAAATATTATGCACACAACTCGTTTAAAGATCTTGTTCACAATTGTGCACACGCAAAACAAGTGATTTATTGTACCTGAAAATAAGATACTCAGGAAAAAAATTAGTAAAAGATAATGAAAACTAAATGCAAAAACAGAAAATTAAAGAACAACTCAAACTACCGACTGGTCCCCGGCGGCGGTGCCAATTTTGGATGAGGTGTCAAACTCAAAAAAATATATATTCCTTACTCTTCTTACACTAACAAGTAGCACAAGGATAAGCAGGTTCGTTCCTAAGGGAGAGTTGAGCTAAAATTTTCGATTTAGTTTCTGAAAATATGAATAATGCAAAAACTACAAAACAAATATGAATGGAACAATGAGGATGTAGTTGCAGAATAACCTACAACTACACCCTCAGTGGAATTGATAAAACTTAATAAATTCTTGATGTTGAATGACAACTTTTTTATTAATTCTCTCAATTGATTACAAAGAAGTATCTAAATGGAACTAGAATAGTTACAACTTTCTCTATTCTCTTTCCTAAGATAATTTCTAATACTCACCAAAAGAACCTCCTAAATTTTACATTTGAACTCCTATTTATAGTGAAATTTGTACAGTTGTATATGAATTGCGAAGTATCGCAATTCATCTTCGCAAGATTATTCTATCTTCGCAAATCCTCATACTTCCCCGTGCTTCCTCTATCATCGCATCATTTTGTAATTCTTTCCTCTTATATTTGTCACGATGTTCGTAAGCTAATGTCTTGTGATATTCAGTACCTACATCTTGCCTCTTCTCATGTCAATTCTACGAAGAAGGAATGTCATGAGAACCTCTATTCTCATTCATTTAGTATAGTTATCACCACCTGTTAAATTCGCAACACGTATTTTTTCTTTTCCATTATCTTTTTGACACGTTTCTTCGTAACCGTTCTTTTCAACCGTTCACGTTTAATCGCATTGATGAGTTTCTATCTTCATCGAATTCTCTCTTCTTTATAAATATTACCCTTTGTTTTTCTTTTTATTCTCTTATCCTATTCATCTTCCTTATCACTTCTGCCTCTGCAATTTATTCTCTTTTTCTGCTACTACGATTTCTTATCTCTTTCACCTCTTTTTATTTCCTATCTTATATCCAATGGCTCCAAAGAAGAAAACTATTGAACAAATTAACGCAGAGCTTGCTGATAGGGACCTCATTCTTTCTGAAATTGATGGTTATGACAATAAATCTTCTCTCTGTGTGAATCTCTTTACCAATTATATTTGGAATGATCAGAAAGTTTTAATCTCACGAGGTCAAATCCTCGCAGGTCTCCCTCTTCCTCTTTATGATGTTAATCTTCCTTTATTCTATGAAATTATTTCCCACCCCAATTTCTCATGTGTCATTTATCAATTGACTGGTGATTGCATTCGCATTCTGGTTGAATTCGCAACTCGTGCTGCTGCTGGAAGATCTTTGTACTCAGTTGATCTTAGGAAATCTGGATTTCGAGATATGGAAATTATCGATGCGGACTATACAGTTGAGGGTTTCTTTAAAAATTACACATTAATTCCTGCGAGGAAAGAAGATAAACGTTGGGGTGTTCGTCTTCATCGTAAATCTAATATCGCAGCAGATGACCTTCTTATGCACAACATTGATTATGCCTCGGGAAATAATAAAAAACCTCGTCGTTCTAATGATGAAGATTGGTATAATTACCCTTTAGCATTATCGGGCTCTTATATTTCTGGGATATTAGATCTTCCTGCGAACCTTCGTGATCGCAATTATCAACCTTGGGTTTATAAAAATATATGTACCTCCATCTCCTTATCTTCTTGTTACTCTTCTATTTATTTTCAAATGAGGTAAGAAACACTCTTATATGATTTTTAAACAATATATTGTTGCCTCTGTTTCTAATCCTTATTTGAATTTGAAGGTTCTTTCTGATCTTCCTGAGGTTGTTGCGAGTAAGAATAAGAGTTCCACTTCTTCCAAAAGGTTAACTGCGAGATAAAAAACACTTCGCTCTGCGAAGGATACCCAAACTTCTGGTAGTCAAGATGATGATGCTCTTCGTAAAGGAAAAAGGAAACTTGAGGATGTTTTTTATGAGAGGAAGAAGAAGAAGAAACTCTCAACCAATGCTTATTCCAATGTGATCTCTTCTAATGAGAATGTTGACGAAGATCAAGGTGATGAAGATGATAAATTTCCTGAGAAGGATTTTAATTCTAATTTTGATACCCTTTCTGATAAAGGAGATGATGATGATGATGAAGGTGAAGAGGGAGATTATAGTAACACAGAAACTTTTGCTTCAGCAATGGTTCGTGTATCTGAGGCCTTTCTCCATTCTTCTCGTGGGTTAGGAAACTCTCCTACTGCGAATGCTCGTAAGATTATTGCGAAGGCTTGAAAAGTTCCTACTGTACTCAATAACAACTCTCTTGATGGAATTTCAAGATTCGTCTCTCCTGCTACATTATATGCTTTAGGAAGTATGGTAAGTTTCTTTTCTATTCCTTATTTGTTTCCCTTATTCCATTAATTTCTGACCCTTTTTACTTGTTCAGGTTGGAAGAGTTAGCTGCGCAGCTGCTTCAGATTGGGAAAGACGTCATTCCATTGCTGAGAAGAAAACTTTAAACCGTTGTAAGAAGTTGGAGATTGAAAATTCAAAACTTCGTTAGAAAGTAGAGGATTTAAGTATTGATATCGCCGAACTAACATCCCGTCATGAAGATAATCCACAATCTACGAGCATCACAGCTAATAGTTCTTCTCTTCTTGAGGAGAATAATCATCTAAAGCTTGAAAACTCTTCTCTTCGTAATGATAAAAAGCAATTAGAAGGTAAATTCTTCGTAATGGTGAGTATTTTAATTACTTTTCTTTCGTAATTTGCTAACCAATTCCTTAACTTCTCTCCTTGCTGCAGAAAATTATGCGAAGATGAATGATGATCTGGAAACTATTCATGCCAGTCGTAAAAAGAAGATTTCTGATTTAAGATCTCAACTTCTAATTACCCAGCACAACCATAGTTTATATGTCAAGAGTTTTCGAGCTAATATGACTCGCAAGATTTGTGAAGACAATCAAATTCCTCTCAAGAAGTTCCATACGCTCCTTTCTGAAGAAATTCCTGAAGATACCCCATATCTGGAAATCTCTGATAGTGAAGTTGAAGATGATCTCTCTGAAGAAGAACAAGAAGATCATTTTGATGGGAATAAATCCCCCGAAGAATAGCTTCATTCTTTTATGTATATCTGTTCTAGTTCTTTTCATATTGTCTGTTTGAGTACAACATTTTCTTCTTTCTTGCACTCTTGATCAACCAACAATTTCTTTTTGAAGTCTAACTCGTATTAATGTCTTAATTTTGCGATGATGAATTGATTTTTCTTTGATCGCGTGTTTCCCTTATTCGCATAACTTGATCATGTGGAGAGAAATAATATATCTTAAAGACTTAGCTTAGTATTCCCTTTCCCCATATTATTGTTCTTCATATGATCAAATATTGCTGGAAGTATTAGAATATCTGCCTCAATTTTAATTTGCGAAGCTTCAACTTGTTGCAATTAAAAAATCCTCCCTAAAAAATACGAGGTATGAAATATCCTAAGAAATACGAGGTATGAAATATCCTTAAGAAGTATAAGAAGTCTAAAATATCTTTGAAGAAGTATAAGAAGTATTTAATCTGTGAAGAATTCTTCAATCTATGAATGAGTATAAGAAGTACTTAATCCTCGTAAAATCTGATAAATGTGAAATATCCATTGAAGAAGTATAATAAATATGAGACGTTCTTGAAGAATTATAAGAAGTATTCAAGTTGTGGAGAAATATTCAATATATGAAGAAGTATAAGAAGTATGTAATTCTCGTAAAATTTAATGAGTATGAACTATATGTTTTTGATTGTGATCAAAATCGCATCTTTTGTTATATCTTCGTGAAAATTCTTCAATGGGGTTGTCTTCTTTGTTAGGACTTCATGATATATATTCTTGTAAAAATTCTTCAATGATATTGACGGATCTGTCTTCTTTGTCAGAACTTCATGATATATGTTTTTGTAAAAATTCTTCAATGATATTGATGGAATAATTTTCAATAATTGTTGTGGTCTTATCATGCCTTCCTAAGTAAAGGTCTTATTTTGCCACCTCTTTTGTGATAATATTTTTGTATTTGCGATAATATGACAAGTTTGAACATTCTTGCGAATATGCAACTTCGTGACATTATCGTCTTGCGATGAAATCGCAGGACGTTTTTACACTTTCATGTAATAACCCATTGATCTCATCTTAACTTCTTTGTTATGTTCTGCGAGTTCTCTTTGTATTTTTTTTTTTTTTTTAAAAATGCTCGCAGAAATTCAGTTGTTGCACAAATATGACAAGCCTTTATGTTTTTTCAAACAAGAAGCCTCGTGACATTTGCGTATTATAGCACGTATCAGCTCCCTAATGGAGGGTGCTTCCCTTTATCTTCCCCTTGGTTTCCCCTTCAAGGAAGCGTACATCGACCATACAAGGTTAGCTCTTCCAATCCGGTTCTGCAAACAACCAGCTTTTTATCGCAACCTCTTATCCTTTTTGCCTATAGGGCTTATAGTTACGAGGTTGCACCCTATGGGGTATCTTTGGGCCAAGTGCATCATTTGCCAAGACTTGTCAAAAATGGCAGATGTGCTTCAAGCCCACCCGGCACTCTTGACTCAACCGTGTACCTCGGCGCCTTGATCGTTTTCTGCACTTCTTGGGAAAGACAGTATGCCTTAGTCGTCCAGCCTAAATCATGTTACACTGCATAATATTGCGTAATGTCGCAAGATTAGGTGAGAATCCAAGGTGTCTAACCCAGATAGGTACCCCGTTATTGGGTTGTACCCCGTAAAGTTCCAGGTACTCAGGTGCCTTGGTGGTGTTCCGGTGTCCCTGAGCCATGTTTATAGGGACCCCCTTAAATGACGTACTATAGGACTTTGCCTTTTACGAAATGTTGCTTCGCGAACTAGGGTGTACGCCACAAAGGTTTGCCTGTGTAATATTTCTGCGAATTTCTTTCTTTTTTGAAAGATGATCACAGATTGCGGTATTTTATTCGCAAATTGCGGTGTTTTCTTCGCAAGTTAATGTGTTCGTCTTTCTTTAATGAAATTTAATCGCAATAAAATTTTGAAACTCGTAACTTTTGCAAATTTCCTGTGAGTAAACAATATTCGTAAAATTTATCAAATTTTTTTTTTTATGTTGCAACATACCTCATTTCAACTTCTTTTTTCTGAATGGATATCTTGTTATAATTCACGAGCAAACATATTGATTACCTTCTTGTTTCATTACTTTCTTTCTTCTTTCTTCGCAAATCACAACCCTTTGTTATCATCGTAAATTTCCTGCATGATTAATATTGTAATTTTATTCTTTCCTATCTTAATCCTCTGCCATTAAATTTTCACTTCTTTTCACAGCCTTTGCTCTTTTTCTCCAATTTTCTTTCTCAGTAGTTTTTCCTTCGCAAACTTCTACCTCTGTATCGTAACATTTCTTTCCTTCATCCCAATCACCCTTGATAACTCCAACACCCTTCATATGAGGAAATTTTATGCATTGATGTAGAGTGGAAGCTACTCCCGAAATTCCATGGAGCCGTGGTCTTCCTATCAAAGCATTATATGGTGATTCGACATCAACAATGCAAAAATGAATTTCAATTCGCATTCCACTTAATGGAATTCGCATGCTTACTTCTCCTTTAGGCTTATTAGCAGTTCCATTAAAACCATAAATCCTGTAGGTAGATGGTATTAAATCTGCATCTTTTCCCCCATAGTTTTGTAAGCGAGAATAGAACAAGATATTGACAACTTCCCGTATCAATCAAAATTATGTTAAGACCAATTGATTCTTCCTCCATATCATCTTCGCTTTCTTCCATATTCATACAAATTGCTAATCTTACTACCAATGGATTATCATGTGCTTCACAACCTTCTGGAATTTCAGTGGCTTCAAAAGAAATTTCACGTTTCTGCCAATCTTCAAGTCGTGAAATTTTTGCGATGTTCATTACTTCCTTTCCTTCACCATCCCTCGCATATACCCTGCTTAACACATTATCATGAAAATCCTCTATGGTTTTATATGAGTGAACAATAGAATTACAGAAAACATTCCTTGCTTTTGATCCTAGTTCTATATGTAGGGTTTCTTCTCCCTTTTCTTGTGATGTGTTCTCCTTGCGAGTTATGACTGGAGCCTGTGGTAATTGTTGCGACTATGTTTGCTTAAGTAAAAAGTGATTCAATTTTCCTTGATCAATCATTCGCAAGATTATCCTCTTGATATTATTGCAGTTATTTGTAGAATGTCCATGAAAATGATGATATGAACAAAATTCATGACTTCTTGGACCCATTGGTGGTTCCTTTCCCATATTCCATGGAGTTGGTATATGTTCTATCAGAATAATTGCCTGCCATATCTTCTCTACGCTTGTATTCAAAGGTGGCAACTTTATTTCTTCCCTTATCATTCTCTGACTTCCTTGACCATTGTTATAATTTTGTCTCTGATTTCCTTGTCCAAAATAATTTTTCCTTTGTCCCCCATAATTTTCTTGCTGTTGATCTAATCTTGGGATCTGGTTATTTCCTCCTCGATTATATAAATTCCTATCTCTATCATACTCTTCTTGATCTTTGCTACCCATTGCTACTATTTTCAGCTGGCTATTATTGATTTTCTTCTCTTCTGAAATTTGCGAAGAAGTTTGCGAGGATGTTTGCGAAGTACCTGCTACGACGTTGATTATTTTGGGAAGTAAATTTGCTCCTGCGTCTTGATTGTTAGTGTTTGCTACTGGATATGACTCCATATTGTTTTGCTTTTCCTCTAGTGTAATGTACTCTTCTTTCAATTCTCATAACTCTGTCATCATTATGGAATTCTTTCTTCTGAAGATTTGAACATACAGTTGTTCAGTTGCGAATATCGCATTTATGAAAGACAGAATCAAGTATCTCTCATCCACGCGCCCTGCCATATCACTACACATAGTCTTCCATCTTCTTACCAAATGTTTCAAACTTTCACCAATTCTTTGTTTTAAACCAAACACATCTTCAATACCAAGCCGTGAGGAATGATTTATGATATATGCTCCAAGGAAAGTTGCTTGTAAATGATTAAATGACGTAATAGTGTTCTTAGGAAGTCCTTCGAACCACTTTAGAGCTTCCCCTGTTAAGCTTGATGCGAAGTACTTGCATAATACAGCATCATGATTCTCCCATTGTAACATGCATCTTATGTATGCTTTAATGTGCTGAATAGCACATGAAGTCCCATCAAATATACTGGTAAGTGTAGGCAAATTGCATTTTGATGGAATCCCTCCCAATTGTACTTCTCTATCAAATGGAGTCCTCGCAGCTTCTTCTATTGCTTCATCTAATTGCCTTCTATCTCCTCCTCTTCTATTGCTTATCATCCCTCTCATTTCCGCTAATTCTCGAAAGATCCGTGCATTTGCTTCAGAATTCTCATCCATTGGCCTCTTCAAATGCAACCTCTCTTCTTCTACGTTCTTGCGTCTCTTCTCTTGCGATCCTTCGCATTCTATCATATTCTTCATTAATGTTTTCATTTGCACAATTTTGCAAATATCTTCTTTCTAAATTATCACAATTGTTTTGTTGCAGAGCATCTTGAAATTCTTGTTCTTCCCTTTCTATTCTTCTCATCCTTCTCATGCGAATATCGGGAATTTCTTCTTCTTCATTTCTCCTTCTTCTGTGATTTATTTCTTCTTGATTTGCCTGTATTTTAGTTCGAAAATTTGGTTCATTCCTCATTGTTTCTGTTCGTTGATTTCCAATTCTTCTCTGAATTCTTTCATACTCAACATTTTGATTGTTACGAGCCTCTTCACGTCTTCTTACTCCACTCTCGTAATTGTTCTGATGTACTGCTTGTTGTCTCTCAGATGAATCTTCTTATTGATTTTCTTCACCATTCTGATTGTTTTCTCTAGGATTTGGTCTAGTTCGTAAATTCTCCATGTTTTGTTCATGGTTTGGTATTAAAATGAAGCGATTCTCTTGATTTCTTTCAACTTGAGTCTGTGCTTGTCCTTGCATGGTACTTTCATCATTGATTGTTGGTGAATTCTGACCTTCTCTCTCTGGTATGGCATTTGATCTTGAAACACTTTGAGATTTCCTCCTTTGTAACATCTCATTCTCCATCCTCAATTATTGATTCCGTCTTGTTAGATTAGCACGTTCTTCAGCTTCTAACCTTTGTTCTTCTTGAATTCCTTGTATCAATGTTTTTAACATCTCCCTTTCTCTTTCAAGAATTGTTCCTCCCATCAACCTCCCATTTTCTCTGATTTGTGGTTCTCTATATTCTTCTGCTGGTGTATCAGTTCTCCAAGTGTGTATACTCACTCGATCATGATCTATTGTTTGTTGAGCTTGATTTCTTCGATTACTCCCTCTCCTACTTGGTTCTCCTGTTATATTTGCTTCTCCTCCTGCGAGTATTACACTTCTTCTTACTGCAGTTAATGGTTCTGATATATTTCTTCTTCTTGCCATTTCTCTGATACAGGAATTCTTCAAGTCCCTGTTTCTAGCGCCAATTATGTAGTTGCAGAATAACCTACAACTACACCCTCAGTGGAATTGATAAAACTTAAGAAATTCTTAATGTTGAATGACAACTTTTTTTTATTAATTCTCTCAATTGATTACAAAGAAGTATCTAAATGGAACTAGAATAGTTACAACTTTCTCTATTCTCTTTCCTAAGATAATTTCTAATACTCACCAAAAGAACCTCCTGAATTTTACATTTGAACTCCTATTTATAGTGAAATTTGTACAGTTGTATATGAATTGCGAAGTATCGCAATTCATCTTCGCAAGATTATTCTATCTTCGCAAATCCTCATACTTCCCCGTGCTTCCTCTATCATCGCATCATTTTGTAATTCTTTCCTCTTATATTTGTCACGATGTTCGTAAGCTAATGTCTTGTGATATTCAGTACCTACATCTTGCCTCTTCTCATGTCAATTCTACGAAGAAGGAATGTCATGAGAACCTCTATTATCATTCATTTAGTATATTTATCACCACCTGTTAAATTCGCAACACGTATTTTTTATTTTCCATTATCTTTTTGACACGTTTCTTCGTAACCGTTCTTTTCAACCATTCACGTTTAATCGCATTGATGAGTTTCTATCTTCATCGAATTCTCTCTTCTTTATAAATATTACCCTTTGTTTTTCTTTTTATTCTCTTATCCTATTCGTCTTCCTTATCACTTCTGCCTCTGTAATTTATTCTCTTTTTCTGCTACTACGATTTCTTATCTCTTTCACCTCTTTTTATTTCCTATCTTATATCCAATGGCTCCAAAGAAGAAAACTATTGAACAAATTAACGCAGAGCTTGCTGCTAGGGACCTCATTCTTTCTGAAATTGATGGTTATGACAATAAATCTTCTCTCTGTGTGAAGATCTTTACCAATTATATTTGGAATGATCAGAAAGTTTTAATCTCACGAGGTCAAATCCTCGCAGGTCTTCCTCTTCCTCTTTATGATGTTAATCTTCCTTTATTCTATGAAATTATTTCCCACCCCAATTTCTCATGTGTCATTTATCAATTGACTGGTGATTGCATTCGCATTCTGGTTGAATTCGCAACTCGTCTTTATTTCTTTGGAATATCTTTGTACTCAGTTGATCTTAGGAAATCTGGATTTCGAGATATGGAAATTATCGCTGCGGACTATACATTTGAGGGTTTCTTTAAAAATTACACATTAATTCCTGCGAGGAAAGAAGATAAACTTTGGGGTGTTCGTCTTCATCGTAAAGCTAATATCGCAGCAGATGACCTTCTTATGCACGACATTGATTATTCCTCGGGAAATAATAAAAAACCTCGTCGTTCTAATGATGAAGATTGGTATAACTACCCTTTAGCATTATCGGGCTCTTATATTTCTGGGATAGTAGATCTTCCTGCGAACCTTCGTGATCGCAATTATCAACCTTGGGTTTATAAAAATGTATGTACCTCCATCTCCTTATCTTCTTGTTACTCTTCTATTTATTTTCAAATGAGGTAAGAAACACTCTTATATGCTTTTTAAACAATATATTGTTGCCTCTGTTTCTTATCCTTATTTGAATTTGAAGGTTCTTTCTGATCTTCCTGAGGTTGTTGCGAGTAAGAATAAGAGTCCCACTTCTTCCAAAAGGTTAACTGCGAGACAAAAAACACTTCGCTCTGCGAAGGATACCCAAACTTCTGGTAGTCAAGATGATGATGCTATTCGTAAAGGAAAAAAGGAAACTTGAGGATGTTGTTTATGAGAGGAAGAAGAAGAAGAAACTCTCAACCAATGCTTATTCCAATGTGATCTCTTCTAATGAGAATGTTGACGAAGATCAAGGTGATGAAGATGATAAATTTCCTGAGAAGGATTTTAATTCTAATTTTGATACCCTTTCTGATAAAGGAGATGATGATGATGATGAAGGTGAAGAGGGAGATTATAGTAACACAGAAACTTTTGCTTCAGCAATGGTTCATGTATCTGAGGCCTTTTTCCATTCTTCTCGTGGGTTAGGAAACTCTCCTACTGCGAATGCTCGTAAGCTTATTGCGAAGGCTTGAAAAGTTCCTACTGTACTCAATAACAACTCTCTTGATGGAATTTCAAGATTCGTCTCTCCTGCTAAATTATATGCTTTAGGAAGTATGGTAAGTTTCTTTTCTATTCCTTATTTGTTTCCCTTATTCCATTAATTTCTGACCCTTTTACTTGTTCAGGTTGGAAGAGTTAGCTACAACAATTTGCTTGATTAGGAAAGACGTCATTCCATTGCTGAGAAGAAAACTTTAAACCGTTGTAAGAAGTTGGAGATTGAAAATTCAAAACTTCGTCAGAAAGTAGAGGATTTAAGTATTGATATCGCCGAACTAACATCTCGTCACAAAGATAATCCACAATCTACGAGCATCGCAGCTAATAGTTCTTCTCTTCTTGAGGAGAATAATCATCTAAAGCTTGAAAACTCTTCTCTTCGTAATGATAAAAAGCAATTAGAAGGTAAATTCTTCGTAATGGTGAGTATTTTAATTACTTTTCTTTCGTAATTTGCTAACCAATTCCTTAACTTCTCTCCTTGCTGCAGAAAA
This sequence comes from Papaver bracteatum, assembly GCA_023529315.1. Taxonomy (NCBI): domain Eukaryota; kingdom Viridiplantae; phylum Streptophyta; class Magnoliopsida; order Ranunculales; family Papaveraceae; genus Papaver; species Papaver bracteatum. The sequence continues at coordinate 31,293 of JAJJWX010005032.1, read as the reverse complement.
TTATGCGAAGATGAATGATGATCTGGAAACTATTCATGCCAGTCGTAAGAAGAAGATTTCTGATTTAAGATCTCAACTTCTAATTACCCAGCACAACCATAGTTTATATGTCAAGAGTTTTCGAGTGTAGTTGTGGATTATCTCACAACTACACCCTCATAAGAATCCAATATGATGATCTCAATTATTTGATGTGAAGATGAAGATTAAAGTACTAAAATTATAAAAAGACACAAAGATTTTTACGTGGTTCGATCAATGTGATCTACATCCACGATGCTTCACTAGTGATTGTATGTAATTACATGATTTTACAATTGAGACTCCATTAATGAATATTTGGAGCTCTAGTTTTTTGGGAAAGAAGATGATAAAGAAAATAAATCTCTCCTAACATTTTCTCTCTCCTCCTAAAATTATCCTCTCTCTCAAAATTGTCTCCCCCACTTCTCATGCCTAAATGGCTATTTATACAATCTTACAAAATATGACAGTTGTGTTGTCCCGCCATTTCGGATTTGAGAATTATCTTGCGAACCTTCGTAACTTCACTTCGTGAACTTCTTTTGGTTTCCTCGTGACTTCCTTTGCTCGCAAAATATTCCTTGCTCGCAAGATGTCTTTTCTTTCCATAATTTCTTAAGTTATCATTTGTTGTGATATTCCGCTCCTACATCTTGCCTCTTTTTTCTTGAATATTGCTTGAAGAGCGATCTTTAAGAAAAAATCCGTTGTAGTAGTCTTTGATCTTTGTTGTTGAAGGAACAAGCGAAAGAATATCAAACTCAAAAAGTATATACTTGCCTCTGTTCTTTTGCGAAGTTCTGAAACTTTTAGAAGTATCATCTTGCGAAGTATGGAGTGTATTAAGTATCTTGAAGAAGTATGAAGTATAAGAAATATAAAATATCCTTGAAGAAGTATAAGAAGTACTTAATCCTCTAAATCTATAAGAAGTATGAAGTATCCTTAAGAAGTATAAGAAGTATTTAATCCTCGAATTATATAAGAAGTATAAAATATCCTTGATGAGAGTGATAAATATTGCCTCTGTTCATGTGAAATTATTATTCCACTTTTGGTGAGGATTCTTGTTGAGAAGATAAAGAACATCAAATATTTTCTTGGGTATCCATAGTTGCCTCTGTTCTTAATCTTCGAAAGAGAATTCTTGAGAAAATGTTGAATAATTAAATTGCATCTCTATTGTTATGTTGCCTCTACCTCAAATGGTAACCCTGTTATCTTCTAAATATTTCTACGAATTCCTGAGTTTTTCTGCGCATTTCTGAACTTCTGAATAGTGCTACGAATAGTGCTGTGAACAGTGCTGCGAACATACTGTTGCGAATCATACTGTTGCGAATGTACTATTGCGAACATACTGTTGCGAATCATACTGTTGCGAATATAGTGTTACGAACATAGTGTTGCGAATATAATGTTGCGATTATAGTGTTACGAACTTTGAATAGTCCTGCGAATTATGAACTTTTCTGCGAAGTTTCGTGGTATTTTCCTGTAAAATTTTGTACAATACTTGTGCGAATATAATATTTATGTAATGATTATGTTATGAAATGCGTATGCGATTCTTATGCCATGAAATGTTTATGCAATGCATTTATGATGCAAATATGATGCTTGAATGATGCGAGTATGATGCTTGTATGATGCAAATATGATGCAAGTATGATGCTTGTATGATGCAAGTATGATGCTTGTATGATGTGAATACTTATCTATTATAATGCATAGCTAATGTTTGTGTTACTTAGCTCATTTTGTTGCGGTAAAATTGATATATCTTTGAATTGCCTCTATTCATATAATTATCTTCGTAAGTTTATTTGTGTATTTTCTTATATAAATTCGTCTTTGATCGCGAATGAAATCGCCTCTTTTGCTATGACTTCATGATATATATTCTTGTAAAAATTCTTCAATGATATTGATGGAATTGTCTTCTTTGATATATATTGTCTTCAAAATTCTTCAATGATCTTGATGGAATTGTCTTCTTTGATATATATTCTCTTCAAAATTCTTCAATGATCTTGACGAAGTTGTCTTCTCTTCAAAACTTCATGATGTATATTCTTGTATAATTTCTTCAATGATTGTAATGAATTTCATTAGTTGTTGTGGTCTTATCATGCCTTCCTAAGTAAAGGTCTTATTTTGCCACCTCTTTTGTAGTAAACTTTTGTATTTGCGATAATATGACAAGTATGAACATTCTTGCGAACATACAACCTCGTGACATTATCGTCTTGCGATGAAATCGCAGGACGTTCTTACACTTTCATGCAAAAACCCATTGATCTCATCTTAACATTTTTGAATAGTATTTTAGCCTCTTCAGGAATTGTTGCGACAATATGACAGGCCTAAATATTCTTGCGAAGATAAAGCCCCATGACATTGCCGTCTTGCGATGAAATCGCAGGACGTCTCTACACTTTCATGTAGTGACCCATTGATCTCATCTTAACTTCTTTATTATGGTCTGCGAGTTCTTTATTCTTTTCTTTCTTTCTTCTTTTTTTTTTTTTTTTTTTTTTTAGAAGGCTCGCAGAACTTCATTTGTTGCACAAATATGACAAGCCTTTATGTTTTCGCAAACAAGAAGCCTCGTGACATTTGCGTCTTATAGCACGTATCATTTCGCTAATGGAGGGTGCTGCCCTTTATCTTCCCCCTGATTGCCCCTTCAAGGAAGCGTACATCGACCATACAAGGTTAGCTCTTCCCATCCGGTTCTGCCAACAACCAGCTTTTGATCGCCACCTCTTATCCTTTTTTCCTATAGGGCTTATAGTTACGAGGTTGCACCCTATGGGGTATATTTGGGCCAAGTGCATCATTTGCCAAGACTTGTCAAAAATGGCAGATGTGGTTCAACCTCACCCGGCACTCTTGACTCAACCGTGTACCTCGGCGCCTTGATCGTTTTCTGCACTTCTTGGGAAAGACAGTATGCCTTAGTCGCCCAACCTAAATCCTCTTACACCGCATTTTATATTGCGTAATGTCGCTAGATTAGGTGAGAATCCAAGGTGTCTAACCCGGATAGGTACCCCATTATTGGGTTGTACCCCAAAATTTTTACCATGTACTAAGGGCCCTTGGTGGTGTTCCGGTTACCCTTAGCCACGTTATAGGTACCCCCTTAAATGACGTACTTTAGGACTTTGCCTCTTACGAAATATATCTTCGCGAACTAGGGTGTACGCCACAAAGGTTTTCCTGTATAAAATTTTCTGCGGCTCTCTTTCTTTTTTTGGAGGCTGATCACAGATTGCGGTCTTTTATTCGCAAGTTAATCGTAAATGGCGGTATTTTTTCGCCTTTTAAAAATTCATCGTAAATTTTTCATGTACATAAAATGTTGAATATTTTCATGAAATGTTTAGTATAAGAAGTATGAGAAGTATCCATATCACATATTTAAATCAAAATTATTCTATAGAAATATAGGAATTGAATTTTCTCTGTTTTTTGCAATTTTGAAATCTTTGAAATTTTTTGAGATCGTTAAATTTTTGCTATAAACTCATTTTTGAATCTTGCGATTGTATCACTTTTCACCAATCTAAAAAATCTTTGAAATGTTTTGAAATCTTTGAAATTGTAGAAATCTTGCGAGTATATCGCTTTTGGGGAATAAAATCAAAAATCTTTTGTTTTTTGTAAATAAAATATTCAGGGAAATGGTACTTACCTTTTTACGGCTTGTTGTTGTCTCTTGTTTGCGAAATAATGAAACAATACTAGTAACTTTTGAACTGGTGTGTTGCCGAAGATACATGCCCGCGAGAGTTGTGATAGAGTTCACCTTATGCTTCTGATGGATTGCTGGTTTTTCACGGAGTAGTTTGCTTCTTCCCAAAGTAGGTTATGTCGATGCAAGTCTTGGAAAATATATGCGAAGTAAACATTTACGAAGTTAGATATTTGCGAACTTAAGTGAATATTCTTGAAGTAAATGTTTGCGAAGTAAATGTTCACGAAGTTAAATAGTTGCAAACTTCCCTCTTCATGAAATAGATTCTGGTTACCGCCTTAGGGAAGCAATATACAGTCATTGGCTGCTGTTCTTTTCACCTTCGCAAAAATTGATACTTGGTTGCTGTGAATTGGACTAATTCATTTCTCCCTTATTCCTCCCTTATTTATTTGCAAAGTATATCTTCACGCATCAAATGTTCTTAGTATATATGTTTCTTCGCAGGAATGAAATTTCTTTATAGCTGATGTGAACTGCATCCACCTACAGGAAGTTCTTCTAGGATTTCTTCTCAGAAATGATGTTGACTCAAATGATGTTTTTAACTTTCTTTGCTAATAAACTTAATATTTGGATAAACGTCATTTCATTTTTGCATCACTGGAAAATATTTTAGTCTCAGCTATAGTTGACTCTTTTTGTTGGCCTGAACATGCTTGCTAGATTTTAATTGTTCTCTCGCTGGAAAATCTTCTTTGATCAATAACTCTGTTTCTTCACAATCTATAATCATGTTTATATCCTTGCTGCTTCCGGATTATGGTCTTTTCGCTCTCATGTTCGCTGATCGTTGACAATGATTGTAGTGGTAATGTTATAATCTCATCAACATTCCTTTCCAGCTAAGATTGTGAACATTCGTCAGTATAATTATACTAGCAATAACATTCATCAATTTTTGTGAAGCTGTAGAATTGTTTTCAACATGTTCTTCTTTCATGCTATACTCTTCTTCACGCTGTTGAGTCGAGATCCCTTTGAGATGCGCATTTCCTTGTTTTTTCTTGCGAACATTCGCAATCTAATTCGTATAATGATCTTTGATCTTTTCCTGATACTTTTATTTCTTCATGTGATGTTCCTCCATTCATCTTAACAGTGATAAGTATTCCTCCTATCAGCTTTATGTCTTCCCTAGAGGAATTTCAACTTCCCTTTTGCCACTTTTCGAAGTGATGGCTCCATTTTATTAGTTGGCTGGACATTTTCTTTTCACTCTTTTCTTTTATTCTTCGTAACTGTTTATATCTATCTTCGCAACTATTCCCTTGTATATAATGATACAAATTGTTTAAGATTTCCCCATGTGTTCTTCTCCGGAGTTGCTGATGGTATAAGTTTCGCAGATTTTTGCTCACAAATTTTTGCCCGGCTTAAACTTTTGTTCCTTCTCTTAAAATTTACTTGATGATGGTATTTACTTCCAGCACACGTGACTAAAGCATCCTTTAATAACTTCATTCGTAAGAATTAGTAGCTGCGAACTTTCTTCTTCGTATACTTCTTCTTTTGTTCGTAATGGGGATAATCTCTTTCGTAAGTACATAAATGAACATTTGTACGTAAATCTTCTTTTGTTCTTTTGCTTACTTATATCTCCATGAACAGTTTATGTAACTCGAATTGTTTTGTGCAAAATGAACTACTGAATTTCACCCCGTCCTACTGAATTTCTTCTTCTTCTCCCTGGACATTTATGTTCGTAAGATTCGAACTCATGATGACATTTATCCCATTTCTTCGTAGGAATGACATTTCTTCGTCAGTGACGCAGAACTTTGCAAAAAAATTGCTGCAAACGATTAATAAATTTGGTTAGCAGTTTATAGATCATTAAGATGAGTAATGTTTGCATATGAAGAATGAAAACTTTCCATATATTCTTCTTGTTTTTGTTCTTGCGAGATGTAAATCTCTAAATCTCTAACCAACAAAAAATCTTGAAATTTGACTTTGTCAGAAATTCTTTAAACAAATTTGTAAAACGAGATTTGGTTACTACAAATTTATAGCAAAAACATTTTTAAATTCAAAATTTCCATAATAAATCAGATTTCCACAAAAAGCAAAGTTTAGATCGCAAAAAATTTATTTTTCAATTTGTGTTTTGAAATTCCCAAATTTTGAAAAATGAAACAAAGAATGAGAAAAGTGAGAAGAAATTTGTCCTTTTTGGAAGCGATTGTTGACGTAGCATGTGTAAATTTCATTTTGCTTGACGATTTCTCCATATCCACATCTCTCTTCCTGAACTACTACTAATGTGTTTGTTGTTTGAAGATGCCAATAAAAGAACTTCCATTTCTGTCTTCAAGACTCATAGATCCGGTACAATTCATCACCATCAATAACCAATTTTTCGAACTTTCTTGAACCAACAAGGTTAGTCCCTGTTTCTAGCGCCAATTATGTAGTTGCGGATTATCTCACAACTACACCCTCATAAGAATCCAATATGATGATCTCAATTATTTGATGTGAAGATGAAGATTAAAGTACTAAAATTATAAAAAGACACAAAGATTTTTACGTGGTTCGATCAATGTGATCTACATCCACGATGCTTCACTAGTGATTGTATGTAATTACATGATTTTACAATTGAGACTCCATTAATGAATATTTGGAGCTCTAGTTTTTTGGGAAAGAAGATGATAAAGAAAATAAATCTCTCCTAACATTTTCTCTCTCCTCCTAAAATTATCCTCTCTCTCAAAATTGTCTCCCCCACTTCTCATGCCTAAATGGCTATTTATACAATCTTACAAAATATGACAGTTGTGTTGTCCCGCCATTTCGGATTTGAGAATTATCTTGCGAACCTTCGTAACTTCACTTCACGAACTTCTTTTGGTTTCCTCGTGACTTCCTTTGCTCGCAAAATATTCCTTGCTCGCAAGATGTCTTTTCTTTCCATAATTTCTTAAGTTATCATTTGTTGTAATATTCCGCTCCTACATCGAGCTAAGATGACTCGCAAGATTTGTGAAGACAATCAAATTCCTCTCAAGAAGTTCCATACGCTCCTTTCTGAAGAAATTCTTGAAGAAATTCCTGAAGATACCCCATATCTGGAAATCTCTGATAGTGAAGTTGAAGATGATCTCTCTGAAGAAGAACAAGAAGATCATTTTGATGGGAATAAATCCCCCGAAGAATAGCTTCATTCTTTTTTGTATATCTGTTCTAGTTCTTTTCATATTGTCTGTTTGAGTACAACATTTTCTTCTTTCTTGCACTCTTGATCAACCAACAATTTATTTTTGAAGTTTAACTCGTATTAATGTCTTAATTTTGCGATGATGAATTGATTTTTCTTTGATCGTGTGTTTCCCTTATTCGCATAACTTGATCATGTGGAGAGAAATAATATATCTTAAAGACTTAGCTTAGTATTCCCTTTCCCCCTATTATTGTTCTTCATATGATCAAATATTGATGGAAGTATTAGAATATCTTCCTCAATTTTAATTTGCGAAGCTTCAACTTGTTGCAATTAAAAAATCCTCCCTAAAAAATACGAGGTATGAAATATCCTAAGAAATACGAGGTATGAAATATCCTTAAGAAGTATAAGAAGTCTAAAATATCTTTGAAGAAGTATAAGAAGTATTTAATCTGTGAAGAATTCTTCAATGTATGAATGAGTATAAGAAGTACTTAATCCTCGTAAAATCTGATAAATGTGAAATATCCATTGAAGAAGTATAATAAATATGAGACGTTCTTGAAGAATTATAAGAAGTATTCAAGTTGTGGATAAATATTCAATATATGAAGAAGTATAAGAAGTATGTAATTTTCGTAAAATTTAATGAGTACGAACTATATGTTTTTGATTGTGATCAAAATCGCATCTTTTGTTATATCTTCGTGAAAATTCTTCAATGGGGTTGTCTTCTTTGTTAGGACTTCATGATATATATTCTTGTAAAAATTCTTCAATGATATTGACAGATCTGTCTTCTTTGTCAGAACTTCATGATATATGTTTTTGTAAAAATTCTTCAATGATATTGATGGAATAATTTTCAATAATTGTTGTGGTCTTATCATGCCTTCCTAAGTAAAGGTCTTATTTTTCCACCTCTTTTGTGATAATATTTTTGTATTTGCGATAATATGACAAGTTTGAACATTCTTGCGAATATGCAACTTCGTGACATTATCGTCTTGCGATGAAATCGCAGGACGTTTTTACACTTTCATGTAATAACCCATTGATCTCATCTTAACTTCTTTGTTATGTTCTGCAAGTTCTCTTTGTATTTTTTTTTTTTTTTTTTAAAAAATGCTCGCAGAAATTCAGTTGTTGCACAAATATGACAATCCTTTATGTTTTTTCAAACAAGAAGCCTCGTGACATTTGCGTCTTATAGCACGTATCAGCTCCCTAATGGAGTGTGCTGCCCTTTATCTTCCCCTTGGTTGCCCCTTCAAGGAAGCGTACATCGACCATACAAGGTTAGCTCTTCCCATCCGGTTCTGGAAACAACCAGCTTTTGATCGCAACCTCTTATCCTTTTTTCCTATAGGGCTTATAGTTACGAGGTTGCACCCTATGGGGTATCTTTGGGCCAAGTGCATCATTTGCCAAGACTTGTCAAAAATGGCAGATGTGCTTCAAGCCCACCCGGCACTCTTGACTCAACCGTGTACCTCGGCGCCTTGATCGTTTTCTTCACTTCTTGGGAAAGACAGTATGCCTTAGTCGCCCAGCCTAAATCATGTTACACTCCATAATATTGCGTAATGTCGCAAGATTAGGTGAGAATCCAAGGTGTCTAACCCAGATAGGTATCCCGTAAAGTTCCATGTACTCAGGTGCCTTGGTGGTGTTGCGGTGTCCCTGAGCCATGTTTACAGGTACCCCCTTAAATGACGTACTTTAGGACTTTGCCTCTTACGAAATGTTGCTTCGCGAACTAGGGTGTACGCCACAAAGGTTTGCCTGTGTAATATTTCTGCGGATTTCTTTCTTTTTTGAAAGCTGATCACAGATTGCGGTCTTTTATTCGCAAATTGCGGTTTTTTCTTCGCAAGTTAATGTGTTCGTCTTTCTTTAATGAAATTTAATCGCAATAAAATTTTGAAACTCGTAACTTTTGCAAATTTCCTGTGAGTAAACAATATTCGTAAAATTTATCAATTTTTTTTTTTTGTGTTGCAACATACCTCATTTCAACTTCTTTTTTCTGAATGGATATCTTGTTATAATTCACGAGCAAACATATTGATTACCTTCTTGTTTCATTACTTTCTTTCTTCTTTCTTCGCAAATCACAACCCTTTGTTATCATCGTAAATTTCATGCATGATTAATATTGTAATTTTATTCTTTCCTATCTTAATCCTCTGCCATTAAATTTTCACTTCTTTTCACAGCCTTTGCTCTTTTTCTCCAATTTTCTTTCTCAGTAGTTTTTCCTTCGCAAACTTCTACCTCTGTATCGTAACATTTCTTTCCTTCAGCCCAATCATCCTTGATAACTCCAACACCCTTCATATGAGGAAATTTTATGCATTGATGTAGAGTGGAATCTACGCCCAGAATTCCATGGAGCCAGGGTCTTCCTATCAAAGCATTATATGGTGATTCGACATCAACAATGCAAAACAGAATTTCAGTTCGCATTCCACTTAATGGAATTCGCATGCTTACTTCTCCTTTAGGCTTATTAGCAATTCCATTAAAACCATAAATCCTGTAGGTAGATGGTATTAAATCTGCGTCTTTTCCCCCCATAGTTTTGTAAGCAGAATAGAACAAGATATTGACAGAACTTCCCGTATCAATCAAAATTCTGTTAAGACCAATTGATTCTTCCTCCATATCATCTTCGCTTTCTTCCATATTCATACAAATTGCTAATCTTACTACCAATGGATTATCATGTGCTTCACAACCTTCTGGAATTTCAGTGGCTTCAAAAGAAATTTCACGTTTCTGCCAATCTTCAAGTCGTGAAATTTTTGCGATGTTCATTACTTCCTTTCCTTCACCATCCCTCGCATATACCCTGCTTAACACATTATCATGAAAATCCTCTATGGTTTTATATGAGTGAACAATAGAATTACAGAAAACATTCCTTGCTTTTGATCCTAGTTCTATATGTAGGGTTTCTTCTCCCTTTTCTTGTGTTGTGTTCTCCTTGCGAGTTATGACTGGAGCCTGTGGTAATTGTTGCGACTGTGTTTGCTTAAGTAAAAAGTAATTCAATTTTCCTTGATCAATCATTCGCAAGATTATCCTCTTGATATTATTGCAGTTATTTGTAGAATGTCCATGAAAATGATGATATGAACAAAATTCATGACTTCTTGGACCCATTGGTGGTTCCTTTCCCATATTCCATGGAGTTGGTATATGTTCTATCAGAATAATTGCCTGCCATATCTTCTCTACGCTTGTATTCAAAGGTGGCACCTTTATTTCTTCCCTTATCATTCTTTGACTTCCTTGACCATTGTTATAATTTTGTCTCTGATTTCCTTGTCCAAAATAATTTTTCCTTTGTCCCCCATAATTTTCTTGCTGTTGATCTAATCTTGGGATCTGGTTATTTCCTCCTCGATTATATAAATTCCTATCTCTATCATACTCTTCTTGATCTTTGCTACCCATTGCTACTATTTTCAGCTGGCTATTATTGATTTTCTTCTCTTCTGAAATTTGCGAAGAAGTTTGCGAGGATGTTTGCGAAGTACCTGCTACGACGTTGATTATTTTGGGAAGTAAATTTTCTCCTGCGTCTTGATTGTTAGTGTTTGCTACTGGATATGACTCCATATTGTTTTGTTTTTCCTCTAGTGTAATGTACTCTTCTTGCAATTCTCATAACTCTGTCATCATTATGGAATTATTTCTTCTGAAGATTTGAACATACAGTTGTTCAGTTGCGAATATCGCATTTATGAAAGACAGAATCAAGTATCTCTCATCCACGCGCCCTGCCATATCACTGCACATAGTCTTCCATCTTCTTACCAAATGTTTCAAACTTTCACCAATTCTTTGTTTTAAACCAAACACATCTTCAATACTAAACCGTGAGGAATGATTTGTGATATATGCTCCAAGGAAAGTTGCTTGTAAATGATTAAATGACGTAATAGTGTTCTTAGGAAGTCCTTCGAACCACTTTAGAGCTTCCCCTGTTAAGCTTGATGCGAAGTACTTGCATAATACAGCATCATGATTCTCCCATTGTAACATGCATCTTATGTATGCTTTAATGTGCTGAATAGCACATGAAGTCCCATCAAAGATACTGGTAAGTGTAGGCAAATTGCATTTTGGTGGAATCCCTCCCAATTGTACTTCTCTATAAAATGGAGTCCTCTCATCTTCTTCTATTGCTTCATCTAATTTCCTTCTATCTCCTCCTCTTCTATTGCTTAGCATCCCTCTCATTTCCGCTAATTCTCGAAAGATCCGTGCATTTTCTTCAGAATTCTCAACCATTGGCCTCTTCAGCGCAGCCTCTCTTATTCTACGTTCTTGCGTCTCTTCTCTTGCGATCCTTCGCATTCTATCATATTCTTCATTAATGTTTTCATTTGCACAATTTTGCAAATATCTTCTTTCTAAATTATCACAATTGTTTTGTTGCAGAGCATCTTGAAATTCTTGTTCTTCCCTTTCTATTCTTCTCATCCTTCTCATGCGAATATCGGGAATTTCTTCTTCTTCATTTCTCCTAGTTCTGTGATTTATTTCTTCTTGATTTGCCTGTATTTTAGTTCGAAAATTTGGTTCATTCCTCGCTGTTTCTGTTCGTTGATTTCCAATTCTTCTCTGAATTCTTTCATACTCAACATTTTGATTGTTACGAGCCTCTTCACGTCTTCTTACTCCACTCTCGTAATTGTTCTGATGTACTGCTTGTTGTCTCTCAGCTGAATCTTCTTCTTGATTTTCTTCACCATTCTGATTGTTTTCTCTAGGATTTGGTCTAGTTCGTAAATTCTCCATGTTTTGTTCATGGTTTGGTATTAAAATGAAGCGATTCTCTTGATTTCTTTCAACTTGAGTCTGTGCTTGTCCTTGCATAGTACTCTCATCATTGATTGTTGGTGAATTCTGCCCTTCTCTCTTTGGTCTGGCATTTGATCTTGCAACACTTTGAGATTTCCTCCTTTGTAACATCTCATTCTCCATCCTCAATTCTTGATTCCGTCTTGTTAGATTAGCACGTTCTTCAGCTTCTAACCTTCGTTCTTCTTGAATTCCTTGTCTCAATGTTTCTAACATCTCCCTTTCTCTTTCAAGAATTGTTCTTCCCATCAACCTCTCATTTTCTATGATTTGTGGTTCTCTATATTCTTCTGCTGGTGTATCAGTTCTCCAAGTGTGTATACTCACTCGATCATGATCTATTGTTTGTTGAGCTTGATTTCTTCGATTACTCCCTCTCCTACTTGGTTCTCCTGTTATATTTGCTTCTCCTCCTGCGAGTCTTACACTTCTTATTATTGTAGTTAATGGTTCTGATATATTTCTTATTCTTGCCATTTCTCTGATACAGGAATTCTTCAAGTCCCTGTTTCTAGCGCCAATTATGTAGTTGCAGAATAACCTACAACTACACCCTCAGTGGAATTGATAAAACTTAAGAAATTCTTGATGTTGAATGACAACCTTTTTATTAATTCTCTCAATTGATTACAAAGAAGTATCTAAATGGGACTAGAATAGTTACAACTTTCTCTATTCTCTTTCCTAAGATAATTTCTAATACTCACCAAAAGAACCTCCCGAATTTTACATTTGAACTCCTATTTATAGTGAAATTTGTACAGCTGTATATGAATTGCGAAGTATCGCAATTCATCTTCGCAAGATTATTCTATCTTCGCAAATCCTCATACTTCCCCGTGCTTCCTCTATCATCGCATCATTTTGTAATTCTTTCCTCTTATATTTGTCACGATGTTCGTAAGCTAATGTCTTGTGATATTCAGTACCTACAGAGGATGAGAATGATTAGGGGTCTTTCTCCACTAGTGAACAATAATCTTCTTCAAAATACGTTTATTAACAATCCTACACAAGTTATAGGTTCAACAAGTATATTAAACTCCAAAGTCACTTCGTATAATAAGTTCTCTACTCTTGTATAGTCAATCAAGCCACTTTGAATAAGCTCTCTAGTGTAACTTAACTAACCGGTATGTTCTATGATTTGGATTGATCCTAAATACATGATCGTAAGTTCGACATGTTAACTAAGGGTTTTCAAATACATATCAAAATCCAAAACATCCCATTGCAACGTTGATGTTTTGCTACTTGTGATTATATTACAATAACAATTACGGATTACGGTTCTAAAATCTAACTTTGGTATTGCAAACAAGATATCTAATTGGCCACTCAAACAACTTGAAAATAATCGATGGTCATAAACGCGGTAACAGACAAGCAATAAAACAATATCGAGAGGAAAGATTAACTTGATAAAATATCAAAGACAAGTCACATAGTTTTGAAATATCCCTAACCAAATAAGAATTTATCTACTGGAGTTCATGACACTTGAAATAAAGCAAATAAATTCAAAACCAAATAAGAAAACCCAAGAAGCAGTAGGTGGTAATGGATTAGAGAGTTGTTGAAGCAGTGGTGGCATATGGACTGGAAACTGCTGGCTTGCACTACACCATTTTTAGGGATTCGCAACGGAATCTGGACATTTCTGACAGGCGTTGCAACGGAAGACGAGCGTTGCAAAACACGACGTTGCATTTTTGCGAAACGGCATAAGCTACGTTGTGACTCACGGTCAGCAACGGTGATTCACAACGTAATGTTCCGTTGCGACGTTATTTATTCTCAACCAAGTTCGTCCGTTTCAAATATGTTGCGAATTCCAGAAATACACCTACCCGGAACTAAAATATTATTGGTTCTGGTTCTAATTTATTGGTTCTGGTTCTAATTTAGCAACCAAAATAAGACGTTGCGAATTTTTCGCAACCAAAAAAAAAAGGTCAAGTCTTCATTGACCTGGTCAAAATCCATTTCCCCCTACAGTTACCCAATTCCCCATATTCAGCATTCCACAAACTTTTACACATTCATTCCATGAAAAAATAATTATTCAATTGAAGGTATGAGTATTTGATACAAACTATGTCAACATACACATAAATTACTTTGTTTCTATGTTCATTGTTTCATTTTTGAATGACATACCATTTCCCAGAAAACCTAATAGATTCTAACCTGTTACTTCAAGTTACTATCCGCCTTCCGAGCAACGCTGAACTAAACTGGACCAACCTAGTTTGAGCTTCATCTTTGACTGCCATAAATAAAAACGCAATGTCAGAGTGTTGCCATTGGATAAGTAATCAAACCACCAAACAAACATGGAACCCAAGGGAAAATAAAATATGCAAAGCGTGACACATCTTGAAGTAATTATAAACCATACACAGCAGCAATAATATCAGACCTTACTAAATTTCCAGCAGATCCTATAAGCATATGATTATGTGGACTGCGTCTTGCATATTGGTAAAGGAAAGTCTCAGCCTCAGTGAGATATATGGAAGATGATAATTTCTTGTTTCTACACTTCCTTCTTATATATGAAGCCCTGGATATTTTTTGAGAAGTCAGTTCACATGTTATCTGCCAAATGTAACAAGAAACAGAAAGGAACGAAAAAAAAAAGACAAGTTTAAAATAGAAGCGAAGTGCAAATGAAATACTATGTACCACTCATCTAGCATATTGCTGAGTTCCTTTTGCTTCTGAGAAGATGTACCCCATATTTTCATTTGCCTGACGATCCAAAACCAGTATTAATTAAGTATTTAAACGCATAATAGATGGACAATACTCTACACTATATATAATAAGAATTGATAATATGATACTATTAGAAACTTGGTAGTATAATCACGGTTCAGCTGAACTGAAGACTATCAAATTTAATCTCAAGGAATCAAGATGTGATGGTGCTAAGTGAAGTTTATGTCCCTGCTACGTTGATTCAGTTGGAATTAAAGTATAAAATCATTGAGTGATACTGAGGGATAAGAGTATTACCCTAGCATATCGTAAATAATAACTCCATCGCCATCTCGTTAAATTCACTTCATAGGCTTGCATTTCCATACTCAAACTAAAAAAAAAAAAGAATAGAACAATCAGTAAGTTGCAATACCTGGAAACATATATTATCCTAGAAAAGTTGCATAGAATTGTACTCAAACTAAAAAAAAAAAAAGTGTTATATACTTATACCTGAAGATCGTAGATGTCGAATGCTTGTCACAAAATTCTTCCGAGTCTCCGTATTTGCAACATAGTTACTCAAAAGTAATTGTTGTTAATAAAGTGATTAGCGGGCATAATACATGGCTGCAATTAATATCCATAATTTCGATGCACTTATTTGGATGAAGCACGGACCCTCCAATTCCAACATCTTGAAAGGTTTAAACAAACTTGTTAAGTTTCATGACTTGTTCATTTGGGAGGAGAATATTGTCCAACATCACCTTTCCAATATGAGATGGTACAATACAGCCGTGACACATACGTCACATGGCACCATTGCACAGCTTACCAACAACAATGACTTCATCATTAAAGTTCAACAATTCACATTGAGGCATTTCAGTACCTGCTACTGATGATCGATATGGTGAAGGAGTTTGAGCTGGTGAAGGTGTTTGAGCAGCTGAAGGTGTTTGAGCAAGTGAAGGTGTTTGACCAAGTGAATCATTCTGAACAGGAGAAGCTGCGGTGTGACGTTGTGAACATCTGTTGTTGTTGGATGCAACAACTGACCCTGACATTGCAGTTTGAAGTTCTTTCACAACGTTACATACTAAGGCTATATCTGTGATCAGACCCTCGACCTTGTTATTTAGATCCTCCAATTGTTGCTTAACAGCTCCATCCTTGGATTTCAGTTCTTGTACTTTGGAACGCGCAGGAGCAGAAGCATCATATTGTGTACGAGTAATAGGACCAACAGCACGAACATGTCCTCTACATTCCTTCCCAAAAGCTTGAGTCACTACATATATGTCTGGTAAAGGAATACCCGCATCCTTTTTCTGGTTGATTTCCTCTTGCACCTTTTTAATCTCATCCTGCCATGTTGAGCACAACAATGCATATATAAATGACCATGTTGGCAGTATACATATGAGTACTAATTTAAATGAAATACAAGCTGACTCACAAAGTGTTTTTGAGAACTAGGTAGGATTACCCCTCCCTCTTGAGTATGAGCTTTAATCCATACATCAGTGGTAGTGATTTCCACGCTAGGATTCTCCCTCTCCTACCAATATAACAATTGTATTTGTATTAATCAATCTAAACAATGATAAGACTAACCATAATGGCCATACTTTAATATTCACAAATCACAACACAACTGAAATCAATATACATACCAGTTCAGCTTTGATCAAAACATGAGATTTACGACCGTCGGTGTGAGAGTGGTCATATAGCGCTCGCTTCCTCTTGTGCTCACATTTACTTTCCTGTTGTTTATCATTTTTCTCATTCATACATAATTGTGTCCACTCCTCTTCAGGTACACCAGGATGAACGTGTGAAATCCTTTCCTCATGAGTTCGATAGGGATCATAATAAGCACATCGTAACTCATGCTTGCGTCTCCTCCATATAGGAGCCATCGACTTAACCATGATGACTTTAGAAGACTCGGCTATAGGATATACTCTCTGAGAAAAAAATAGTTATTTAGAATAGAGCCATCTAATACATTAATGTCTTAATATAAAGTGTGAACATAAATCATATTTGTACCTGAAGTTCCTTCCAAATATCATTTTTGTAAGTATCAGGAACATGATGCCATGTTTTGAATGATATGGGGACATGAGTACGAGTTAAGGCGCCTTTCAGGTGACCGTGTGATGTTGAATTTTTGGAGTTGGGAAGACCATTCTCATCTACTTCAACTTCTTTCATGATAACCTGCAAAACAACAACCAAGTTGTATGTTAGAGATCAGTTAAACCTATATAACATCTAGCCTTTGTAACTATGCACATAAACATATCAAACAGAAGATATAAAGAGTGCAAGTGATAACACAAAAATTAGGAGAAAAGAGAACAAACAAAACATATAAGATAATGCGCAAGTGATAAAACAAAATTTATCAGAAAAATAACACAAACAAGCAACTCTAAACTATCATTGTCATACAGAACTTTAAACCACAGAATCGACACATATAAGCTTCTCTAAACTCTCATTGTCAGTAAGAGTTGACTGATAAATACTAGGAATTTCAATACTATCTATTGATGAAGTCAATCCTTGCGATGAATGCAATACCAAAGACCACCCTTTTTCATACAGATCCTTTGAGTAGAAAACTTGTGTCGCTTCAGATGCAAGAATAAATGGCTCATCCGTAATTTTATCAATGCTTTTCATCTTGGACAAGTTAACCTTTATCAATTTTGTAATTGCATCAACCTTGCACCCATTAGTCATGTCTTCAACCTTCACCCAATCACAATAAAATACAGTTTCTTCAAATTCCATAAAATTCAGCTTGATAATCTTCCTAATGACTCCATAATAGGTCATTTCTGTTTCCTGGTAAGTTGTGTCTGAGGGATTCGCTCTATAACTTGTCATAGCTATCATCGACACACCACTGTTTTGTGACAAAACCAACCCCTTGTAATCTTCAGCACAAAATTTATATCCATTCACTTGGTATCTCTTATATGACTGCGGCTTGAAGAGAGGTCCATGCACTAGTCTCCAAAGTGTTGAGTTTGCTTCATTAGCTTCTAACAACTGCAAGACAACATGTGTGAAATCAATCTAATTAGTAAAATATGAATTGTAATTAATTACACATAGAGTACATAAAGATCTAGAGTCAAGGTACATAATTTAGGCTAATATGTTACCTCTTCACGTAACCACAAAAGAAAACTCTTTGAGGGACAGTTTGTCTGACCATTAACATAGGATTCATACTTCCTACAATTAAAAAATAATTAAAACAATTATATCGATAGATATATAACAGTTGGAATATCATAGTTTGTAATTGTGAAATTAACTAAAAGATGGAAAATGAATATAAGAAAAAAGAAGAAGATAGAAGATAAAAGATGAAAAGAAAACTATTAAGTTCAAGTAAACTCACATAAGATAAAAGATGAAAAACATAGCACTTTCTAATAAGTGATCAGAAGATGTTGAGGGAGGAGAGCAACATAAGTTTGCCTCCTCAATTCTAAAAGGTCCGGGGCATGATTATTTCTTCACTCGCTAATTCATTCATCTTCAGCAAGTATCACGGTTTTACTACTCCCCACTAAGGTAGTACATGCAATGTTTATCCCAATTAAAAGTAGTAGAATACTATATGGATATCTATGGAATCTTGAGAAACAATAACAGTAAGAGAATTATCAAACTATTTATATGGAAATCACATTTATGCATCTTTGCTATTCAAACTACAAATAATTGCAGCTGTGTATTTCACATTATCATTCTCAGTTCTAAAATTACCATCAAGTCTCATTGTAGAAGGTAAAACATATAAAAATCATAAGGTAAAACATTAAAAAAATGCATACCATGTTTAAATATCATGTAACTGGGTGAGCAAGAATTACTTAAAACAAGGTGTAAAATTTAAAATCGGTACCTTTGCCAATCATCTAATCCATCATACTTAGAGATAAGCCATTTGCGAGCTTGTTCAAACTGCACCTGAGTTAGAATAATCTCCCTAGCTTTACTTAAAGGCATCTCATCAGCAAACTCATCGTCATCATCAAAAAATGCCTGGCGAGTATGCTTATGAGTACCATCACCATCCTTTGACAGGCCCTCCATTCCATACAAGCTTGCTTCTCACAGTATATACCCTCTTGCTATGCACCCATAAATATACC
The DNA here is from genome assembly GCA_023529315.1 of Papaver bracteatum. Lineage (NCBI taxonomy): Eukaryota > Viridiplantae > Streptophyta > Magnoliopsida > Ranunculales > Papaveraceae > Papaver > Papaver bracteatum. Next base: position 12,566 of record JAJJWX010005032.1, on the reverse strand, counting down.
TTTTATTGCGCACCAACCCTTTGAAACCTTTCATTAACCTAAAAATTAGCAATTAAACAACAAAGTCTGTTAGAAGGTGACAACATTCAAGCTATATACATTAAAAAAACATAAGCAATCAAGTTCTAGACATTAAACAGCAAAGTCAGTATTGAAAGTTTACCTCTCAAAGGGATACATCCACCTGAATCTCACCAGACCGCAGATTAAAGCTTCATCTGCTAGATGAATCATCAAGTGAATACTGATAACAAAGAATGACGGAGGAAAATGTTTCTCCATAACACAGATTGCTTCTACAAGGCTGGACTTTGCTTTTAGCAGATGTTCTCGGTTTACAACCTTCGCGCACAAAATGTTGAAAAAGATGTTGATTCGGAGAAGAGAAACTCGTAGCTCTTTAGGTAGCGATGTTGCAGTATAAACCAGTAGTGGAAGAAAATGTTGCATTACTACATGGTAATCATGAGATTTAAAATTCCTTAGCTCCGGAGGATTAACACTGACGCTTTAGCTGAAAGATTTGAAGAGAAACCGGAAGGCACCCTCAGATTCTTCAAAACAGTACAAAAGTCAATTTCCTCCTTCTTCGTCATCTCAAATGATCCTCTTTCCATTGTAGTTCTACCAGTCTCAGCATCCTCTTTCAAACACAACTTATTTCTTATCCCCATTTCTTCCATATCTTGACGTGCAACAGGACTATCTTTAGACTTGTTATTTCCCATCATAGTATTCAGAAGATGCTCCATTATATTCTTCTCAGTGTGCATGACATCTGTAATATGGAGAATCGCGTTTGATCCCCAATTTTGTAAATCATACAGAATATATCTTCGGGTGAACATAGAATGGTCATTAACCTCATCTTAAACATTGGCGTCATCTTCAAGTTCCTAAAATTAAATAAACAACCACTATTAGAAACTAACAAATCTCCAAGGTAAAGAAAAACATAAATCAAATGAAGACAGGACAAAGGACTAACCTTGTTGGTATCAACTTTCCTTTTACGTTTGAGACTTGCTTGTGATGGTTGTTTTCTCTTGCCCTTCTTGGAACTGAGTTTACCTAAAATCTCTTGTATCTGCAGCCCTGATAGTGGCCATGGAGCTGTACCATGCTCCACACGTCCATCGAAATTTGTCCTATCATCGCGATACTTATGCTTCGATGGTAGCCATCTTCGGTGTCCCATGTAACATATATTCTTAGTAAATGGCAGATAATCAGCCACAGTGCCTTCTCCACAAGTAGGACAAGCATAATATCCATGAGTTACACATCCCGCTAAAGTCCGTAACGCTGGAAAGTCGTGAATACCCCACAACAACTGTGCTCTCATCAAAAATTCATTTTTGCTGAAAGCGTCAAATGCTAGTACACCATCCCATAACTTCTTCTACTCATCTACCAGTATTTCTAAATAAACATCAAAGTTTTTACCGGGTGCTTTCGGGCCTGATACCAGCAACGACAACAAAGAGAATTCCCGCTTCATACACAACGAAGGAGGCAAATTATAAATACATATAATCACCAGCCAACAACTGTGTGCAAGACCAAAAAACCCATTTGGATTGAAACCGTTAGTTGATATCCCAAGCGTAACATTCCTTGGTTCCTTGGCAAACTCTGGCGCAAAACTATCTGCACATCTCCAAGCTGAAGAATCAATGGGATGACGCATGATGTTTATATCTGACTTTGCTCTAGAATGCCAAGTCATTGCCTCCGCAATCCATGGTTCGCTATAAAACCTTTTCAGCCTTGTAATCAACGAAAAATGTCTAACCGTCTTTTGAGCAACAGTAGTAAGCTTCCTATCATCATTAAAAAACTTCTTATATCTAGATTCTTGACAAACAGGATACTTCATCAGCGATGCATTATCCTTCCAATATAAAACACAGTCATTTACACAGGCATCATATGTTATATAATCCATTCCTAGTTCTTGGATCATCTTTTTCACTTCTGCGTACTTAGATGGAAGTGTATTCTCTTCGGAAGCAACTCCTTCATCAACTCTAAGAGTGAAGTCATACCATTATCAGAAAAACCATATTGTGTCTTTATGTGATTCAACTTGATAGAAGCATACAATGATGTCACTCCCTTACGACACGACGGATACAATGGTTCTTTTGCACGCTCATAGATAGATTCCTTTTTCTTCCTTTTCCTAGTTCCAACATCATTATGAACCCCAGTATCTATTCTAATATTGTCATCCACTATAGCATCACCATCATCCATAACAACATCTCCTAAATTTTCGTCCTCACCTATACCAGGATCAACATTTTCTACATTCTCAGCTACATCCCGTTCTTCTACTTCTAACTTTTCCCCATGAAACCGCCATGTCGTGTATGTAGAAAGAATACCATACTTAAGCAGATGCAATGAAATTTCACTAAGAGGTCCCAATCCTTTAGAGTTCTTACATCTACTACAAGGGCATGAGAATAAGGTATTTCCGCCACCATTTCTATTCACAAACTCTATAAATGACCTAACACCTTCTATGTACTGAGCAGACTTGAAAGGAAATTTCATCCATCCCTTATCAACTATAGATGACATACCCTAAAAACAGTATCTATGTTAAAATTTACACTGTATATATACGATACATCAATACAAAATCAGCATGATATCTACAACCATGCCATAAAACAATAAAACTATGGATGAAACTAAACAATACATCCCTTTATATATCTACTTCAATTATAAATGAATACAACCAAACAATAAAACTAATTGGCTATCCAAACCATAGAAACATATACTTCCTATACAATTAAAGCTACATGATAGAATTCAAGTGTATATCATGTTGACATATCCCCTTCAATTCTAACATGTAGCTTCAACTGAGTCCCAGCGGTAGGGTTGCCGAAGGCCTTAGGTTAACGACAGAAACATCCTCTCAACAAAGAGAGAATGAGCTACAATGAGCTTTTGCGATTCACCGCTGGGACCATTTTTATCATGCTCACTAAGATTCTTACAAACTTATAAATATTCTTAAGTTCAGAAACATACAACTTATAAAAACTTATAAGTTAACAGATTATACAAAATTTCTTTAACAATACATCCCTTTATATATCTACTTCAATTATAAATGAATACAACCAAACAATAAAACTAATTGGCTATCCAAACCATAGAAACATATACTTCCTATACAATTAAAGCTACATGATAGAATTCAAGTGTATATCATGTTGACATATCCCCTTCAATTCTAGCATGTAGCTTCAACTGAGTCCTAGTGGTAGGGTTGCCGAAGGCCTTAGGTTAACGACAGAAACATCCTCTTAACAAAGAGAGAATGAGCTACAATGAGCTTGTGCGATTCACCGCTGGGACCATTTTTATCATGCTCACTAAGATTCTTACAAACTTATAAAGATTCTTAAGTTCAGAAACATACAACTTATAAAAACTTATAAGTTAACAGATTATACAAAATTTCTTTAAGTACCAAATTTCATGAAACGCCTTATTTCAGTTCATTATCCTAAGTGCCTTAAGATCGATCCAAAAGTCACATGACAACGTATGAAATTTTCTTGTAAAAGATTTTCTCGTAAAAATTCAACAAATGAGGTGACATAAGACCACTAGATACCTATTTCTTTGCCCTAGCATCACAATTAATACTAATCAAGGTTAGATTAACTTATAAAGGAGGGATAAATTATGGGACTGCTACATATACCTTCTTCGTTCTTCCTTCTTCTTAGTTCTTCCTTCTTCTTCAAACCTCAACTTCGTAATCTGTCAACTGAATCCAGGGATACGTAGTCCTACAATATAACCTGCACAGTGAATTTGAATTAAAACTTACTTCAGTTTCATCTTCTAATACGCTTGTAAACTGCACGAGGGTCAATATTTCAGTGCACATAAAAAGCTCCTTTTTGATTCACTTAAATCAAGCAATAGTTCTCTAGAAAGATGACAATCTCCCTTATAAACTTCATTAAGACATCAAGAGCTAAGACAAACTTTAGCACACTTGTAAACGTCTATAAAGATACCTACTTTCCTCAATTACCAGAAAAATACAGATCATAAAAACTCTAAAATTTGGTAGAACAACATATTACAATCCTCGAGTAAAACTAATAAATCAAGTTGCAAGTGACAATTTTTCCTAGAAGTAGAACTGCCAGGTTTGTGAACCACAAGACACACAAGTTGACATGATCAAACATAATTGTATCAGGAACGATGATTATCAAGTTGAAACTGTTATTCACGAACACCCAAATATTTCAGTAGAAGCTATAGGCTTAAACATGTTTCATATATATCAAAAATTACAAGAAAATTAACACGAAAGGAGCATTGAACAGCATTTACTGAGTTAAATATGTTCCACGACCTGAAATTCTTAGAGGATTACTTAAAACCACAGTATATATACCTTTCAGTGAGCCAATATCATAACTAGAATCCATAATTCAGTGCATTCTATAAACAAAGTCACAGGACAAGGTATGAACTTTCTGAGATGATGTGGATTTCTCCAAGTATCATGTTTTTCTTGTAAAACCAAACACTTTGTAGTGACCCATAAGGCAGAAGCCTACCTAATACTAAGTTTCAAGAGTTCTGTCCTAACATGGATTAATAGGCAATATTAAGAACAAACAAATAAGACAAGCTTAGATTAACTAATAATACAAACTAAGCAAACCAAAAGCAATTATTAGTTCTTCCTTCAAATTAAACCCTAAATTTAAAATACATCAAACTAATTATACCTTCAATGTTCTTAGTTCTTCCTTCTTCTTCAAACTCTGATGAACTGAAAATGTATTACAACAACAAACAATAAGATTAGTTTATAGTTTACAACCCAAAAATGTAAATTAAACCCTAAACTGAAAATACATCAAAAACCCTAAGAATGTTAACATAGAACAATACATCAAACTTATACCTTTAGATTCACATATAAACCCTAAAACCGAAACAAAGAAAAAGAAATCGAAAAATCAAATCAACAGATTCACAAATGAAATCGAAAAACTGAAATCAAATATTAAACCCTAAAATCGATGGATTCGATAAACTTAAATCAAAATCTATAAACCCTAGAAACCAAAGTCTCTGAATCCGAACCCAGAAACTCACAACTGAACCCCGAAAATCTGTAAACCCTAATATAAAAACTCAGAAATTTTACTTACACGATTATAGAGTTTAGATATGGAGATGAAGATGGAGATTTCGATGCAGAGAAGAAGATGGAGATGTAAACCCTAAATCAAGAGAAGGTCAACTGAGCAGATAGAGATGGAGATGTAGATGTAGATGCAGAGAAGAAGAGAAAGGAAGCCGACAGAGTCTTGGCGGAGAGAAAATGAAAATGAGAAGAAGAGAGAAATGGTTAAGGTAGAAATGGCTAAGGCAGGATATACCTGTGTTGGGGATGGCTAAGGCAGGATATACCTGGGTTGGGTTGGGTTGGTGATTTAGGGTGGAAAAATAAAAAAGAAGTCTTGACCACGCGTTGATTGGGGCGTGTTTATAAGTCATAGTGTTACCGACCATGCACGCGGTTCGCACACTTGAACAATGGGAAGTTGCGATTCGCAACCTCTTGTTTGAGGTTGCAAAATTTGAAACGGCAAATCGCCGTTGCGAAATATGTTGACGTTGCAATTCGCAACCAAAATTTTGCAACGTCTCTAAAGCCGTTGCAACTCTGGGTTGCGAATCCCTTAAAATGGTGTAGTGTTTACTTAGTAAAATAATAAGAATTTATGCATATAATCAGCGGGGTCGGATTGGGCATATTCGGTCTAAGCAAAAACTTTGTTGAAGGCAAGTAAATGGCTAGAACAAAACATATTATCAAGTGTTTCCATAGTAACAAACCGCAGATTACTAGTGGATACAGTCAACAACAAAGGTGCAAATATATCTTGGCTAATGGAAAAAACTATTGAAGAAACTATTTTAATTCTAGGAAAACTTCCCCAAGCACAAGTTAGATATATAAGCAGAGATCACAATACACTGGAAGACTTTATAGCAAAAGAATTGAGGATCATAAGTCTTCAACATATGTCAACTCAGGGACGGACCCAGGAAAAATAAATTTCCTTTTAAGGCCCGGGCTAGAAGCCTTGATCGAGCATTTATTTTATTTTTTTAGCTTGTGTACTGGGAAGGCTACCTGGGCTAAATCCCCCTTTAGCCCATCTGTGGGTCCGTCAGTGTGTCAACTCACTTGCACCAACGAGTTCGAAAATCTAGTATATCTGCGAATTTTTTCGATAAACAAGAAATTATAAACTTGTTGATATGGCACACGAAAGCAAAATAGAAAAATAATATAAACTAGGGGTATCAATAAAAATTTAAACAGTAAAAGAAAACTCTAATCCAAGAATTAAACAATTAGAGCAACTAATAAATCAATAAATCAATATACTTAATCAATAATAAGGTTGAATAATCAAAAGACAACTTACTTTACTGTAAACATTAATTGAGGTAATCCAAGCTGGTTACAATGATAAAGAAAATCGCTATTAATCAATAATAAGGTTGAACCCTGAACCTAAACTACATATGGGTAGTCTATCCTAGCGACTTGAACTCCCAAATATCCTGCCAGTAAAAATATTATACTTATCTAGATGAGGAGTTCCAAATCTTATTTGACTCTTGCAATTAACTAACATACTTTTTGTGGGTTTGGATGTAAAATTTTAAAGATGGAATTTATGGGTCCGGAGGATTTGGTAGAATCACGTTTCCCTCCGTATATTTGGTTGCCCAAATTCTTAGAATCACGTTTCCTATGGGGAATCAGTTTTTTAGCAAAATCCTCCAAATGAAGTGCAACCCCCACCAAGATTTGCTGGGAAACTTATCAAGGGATTTATATATACAATTTTAATATTTAAGGGTAATGTCAAACGGTATAAATACTTTAAAACAAGAAAACTCTATCGATCCTAGAAATTTTAATTGAGTTACCAAACACACAAGAAATTTATATGAATCCCAGAATTTGTAATCCCATGAGATTATAAATTCCTGGAAACGGTGAATTCTGCGAACAAATTCATCGAAAGTAAGTCCTATCAAACTTGAAAGTAAATCCTAACAATTGCTACTGAATAAACGAGATACGAACTTGGTACAAAATAAAGCACAAAGTTAACACACATTAGATACAATATAGTCAACTTAGGTCAACGTCATTTCCGGGTATACCAAAGCCTAAGCTAGCAAATGTCATACCAAAGCCTGATCTGAACACTAAAGAACAACTAACCTTTTTTTTTTGTAGTACTAAATATTAGCAACATTTAAGGTTTATACAAATTCGGTTATAAAAATGAAAAAAGAAAAACTGTTTGGTCAAAGCACAGACTACAGAAACACACACTGTGCTGCATAAATCTTCCATGATCTTACCAATTGCAACCTTATTGGCATGAACTTCTCCCTATCTATATATTTCTTCCTACTTTTATACATGAACAAAGCAATTCCGAGTTTCTAACAATTTCTACTTAGCCAGAGCTTACCTTGCACATAGTTTGATATCTGTGTTATTCAGTTATAAGATATCTCGACTCAAATGGCCGAACCAAGTAACTCACCACTAGCTAACAAGACTTGGACATTTGAAGAGAACAAAAAATTTGAAGTTGTGTTAGCCCATTCTGGGGAGGATAAGCCAAATCGTTGGCAATCTATTGCTATTCAAGTGGGCTGGGATAAGACTGTTGAAGATATTGAGGAGCATTACAAATTCCTTGTCAAGGATCTTGATGCAATCGAGGCAGGAGAAGTATCCACACCCGAGTATGAAGAAACCCCAACTGCGGACGAAGGTTATGGCGATTCAGAAGAAATACAGTAACAAACGCAAAGCCACATAGCTACTTCAGGTTATAATCTTAAACGGTTAAACCGAGCAAATGCTTCATTACTTAAAGCTGTTTAACATGAAATCTAATTGATGAGGTTATCTGTATCCTTTGCAGGCCGATTGTGAAACAAGAATACATATAGGCCGAAGCTAGCAGAAATAAAAATAAAGATGATAATCTACACCAAAACAAGGATTAATGTATCACTAATTTACTATGAACGAGTGCAAATCAAATTTAAGCAATGGCCTTGTAGAAAGTCCTAGCTAATGTTAAGAATCTCCTATTTTCGGAAACGACCCTCCTTGGCTGCCTCTTTGATATGGGTTGTCTATTTTCGGCAATGGCTGCTGATTATAATGTTCAAACACTTGAAATTGGTTCTTGCCAGGAACTCTTTCAGCAATTCTAACCTATCTGTCTAGTGTTCCTTCTGGATGTATTACTAGTCCTGTTTCAAATAATTTTTCGTGTCAATGATGAAGAAATAGATGTTCCCATTGATGGGTTGTAGATGCTTCTTCCAACAAAAAAACTTCCAACACCTCCCATAATTTTTTTCTTTTTAAATCTGAGTTGCTTGATTAAGGTTTAAGGGTTTTAATTAAAGTTAATTTTGTTAAATAGGGTTTAAGCAACATTTTGTTGAATAGGGTTTAAGCTACATATAGTTTCTTAATTATCTTTGACTAGGTAATATATATCTAAAAATTAATTGCATAATATTCTAGAATTAACTTTTGATTTGGTCTTCACTTCACATGTAGGAATAATACGATAACTTGATCTTCTCTTGAGCATATACTTTACTTCGGTACGTACACTTATAATATTTCATTACCCCCTTCAAGTTGGACACAGACTCACGGTCACGGAGGTATTTGAAGTGTTCAACTTGAACAATTGAAGAAAACACTTTGTACTTAACTTCGAACAAGACACTTGACCTTCTCTTTGGTATACACTTTGTAGTTGATTTTCTCTTCAGTATACGTCACTTTATTTGGCTTGACTTGGGGACTGGGATACACCCAATTGGTTCAGCTTAACCGTAAATAACTTCAATCTTGCACAAGACTTCTTGGACCGGTACATATGATGCCAGTACATCTTTGTTCAGAGATGATAACAAAGACGTGAATATTTGTATCTTGGATAGAAATCCAAAATGAGAGAGATCGATTTAATCGAATTAAAAAAAAACTCGAAAAGAAAAGATTTTTTTATTTTTTTTTGAAGCATGAAATTAAATTAAAGTTAAGAAGAAATAACACGAGGGTACATTGTACCCATAGAGTCTTCCACTACAATATGACCAATACACGATGGAGTTGTGTGGTCCCAGATTGTTGTGGATAGTTTCATCGTTGTGCTGTCATCTGCCGCTTTGTTTGCTAACCCGTCCGCGCTTCGATTTCCTTCTCTCAGAAATATGGTTTATGGTGCAATACGGAATTTGGGCCAATCTAAGCTTAATTTCTGTTATCATATTGTTTAAGTACCAAGGTGGTTCGGCTGTTGAGGTTAAAAATGTTAGAAGATTTTTCGAGTCCGTTTCTCGAAAAATGCACCTTTGGCCATTCTCGATCTTTAGTTGTTCTTGACGCTATGAGCATGGCCCAAGTTTCGGCAGTGAGCGTTGTTGTTATCCCTAATGGTTGTGCGATTGCTAAGATTGTGATAGCATTTTCGTTTCGGCAAATAATTCCCGCTCCTGCCAGTCCCGGATGTCCTCTAGATGCTCCATCTGTGTTGATTTTGATCCAGTCCGAATGGGGTTTACTCCATCCTACTAAAATTGTGGTTGACTTGGGAATCTGATGCAGAATGTTTGTAGAAGATTTCATTCCTGGTAGTACCGGTGGAAGGTTCTGTTGAGCCCATGTGTATTCTTGTTGTAGGCGGATAGCCATTTGGAGTATGTTTGTTGGGTTTGATTGCTTTTGGTTGAATACGACACCATTTCTAGCTATACAAAGTGACCAGAAGAGAAAGCAGAATGTGGTGGTGGTTTGGTTAACGATTTTAGCCTGAAGAAGTAGGGATATAGATGTCTGTGGGTTTATTAAAGCAGATATTCCTTGGTGGGTGGTCTGTTGAGTGGATATCCGTGGAAGCAGTAGGTTACATGAATCCATAGCGATCAGACAATGTAGCAGGATATGGTTTGCATTTTCAGGGTCAGAATTGCATTGGGGGCAAATATTGGAGTTGGCGAGGCGGATGTGATTGAGTAGTTGGAGGGTTGGTAGGCCCTCGTTAAGTGCTTTCCACAAGAAAAGCTGTACTTTTGGTGGACATGGGAGCGTCCATAGGAAGTTGGTTTGAGGGGGTGGTGGATTGTGCTGCAATTGATCTGAAATGTCTGTTAGGCATTTGTATCCTGAAGCCGTCGTGTATTTTCCTAATTTTGTTTTATCTGGCTGGTTCTCAAGTGGAAGGTTGAGGTTTACGATGCTTTGCACTGTGTTTGGAGGGAGGATGCTCAGCTTTTCGTGTCGAAAAGAAAAGATGATCTGATGCAATCAGTGGAATAGTTGATGAAAAAAATATCACGCTTCACTGTATCGATAGAGATTTGACTTGTTATATGTTGAAGGAAGCCATATGAGATTAGCTTTCACCTTAACAGGACTTTAAATAGACGTACATTTAAGAAACTCACGGTGTTCATAGAGAACAACACCAAATGAACATTGGTGGAACTAGGTAGAATGACACCCATAAAGGAGATGCATTATTTATGGAAAATAATAACCGTATCTTTGGGAAAATTTTTTTTGAAGGATATCTTTGAAAATTGGAAACAACAAGTATTCCTCGGGATCTCTGAATGATAACTACTCCCTCCGTCCATGTATAAAAGGCGGAGAAGTTTAAATCTCGTCAAATAAGAAAAAATTTAGTTTTCCTAAATTATACTACCTAATTTGCCCATATTTATTGTTATGGTAATTAATGAATATCTCTTCAAATAAGAAAATTGTGTGTACATTGGGAAGTTACCCATATTAAATATTTTGTGATATTCTGTTACTTAAAGAGCGTATATACTCTGTGAAGAAGAAAAAAACTCAAACCATTATCTTCGTATTCCACCTCCTCCCCTAGTTTTTTGTTCAATCCCATTGATGATCAACAATTCTTCTGTTCTCTCTTCATAAACCAAAATTTTACCCATAAACCAAGATATAATTGGAGGCAAAATATTGGAGCCAAAATTTTAAGTTTCCAAATGTTAATCACAACCAACAGGAGCTCAAAATCAATCAAATTTTTCTGAGTAAATTTCAAAATTTGAAATTTTCAGAATTGCTTAATTTGTTTGAAATTTCCTTTTTGGAGCCAAAATTTTCTCCAAATTTAAAGCTAAGGATATGTATTGTTTCTATAAATACGGTGTTAGAAATATTTTGTTACCAAACAAAGGGAAATGGAAATTGATTTGAATAAATTGCCAGAAGATAATGATAACTTTAATTTACCTCCACCTCCCCCTCCCCCTCCCCATCCTAATCTTCCTGATTTAAATCTACCCGCAGAAGAAGAGCCAATTTTTCCTACTAACATGCGGTGTAACAAGAGAAAAAATCTCACTATTGGTAAAAAAAGATTAATCATACAAATGTTTTTTAATGAAACTATTCATGATAAGTTACCAAGAGGTGTGCTGTTAAAGGTTGCTAATCATTTTTCTGTAGGGAAAAGATCTTTTGAAAGACTTTGGCATGCTACAAAAACCAGTCTTCAAAATGGAAGTCCTGCTAATGTTTCCTCAAGAATCCCCAAAAAGATTGGTCGCAAAAAAATACAGAATGATCTGGAGATGATGCTCTTGATTCCTTTCCGTCGGAGAACAAATATAAGATCAGCATCAAAGGCTTTGGGGATTTCAAAGACCACTGTTTGGAGAAGAATCAAAGATGGAAGTATTATAGAACACTCAAATGCCATTAAACCAGGCTTCTCACTCAAAACAAGAATAGCTAGACTTAAGCATTGTCTTGAGATGCTAGATGAGAGTGTATCCCCAAAAGTATTTTCTGGTATGTACGACCGTATCCATTATATCAGAAAACTCACGTTCCATATTCTCAAGTTCCATCATCTCATCAATCTCACTATCAATCTTCTCAGTTTTCTCACTCATTGTGTTTGAAGAGAAGTTAAGATAGAATAAAAAGAAAAAAGAAAGATGAACATGGAAGAAACCATATGGATGGGAATGTTTTGTATCAGTAATTCTCCTAGGGAATCACTGTTAGCATTGAATGAGAATAAAGTAGACAGGCAGACAAATAAAGTAGCAGACGATTTAGCTAAGAAAGGAAGAAAAGAAAACACGGCCGCCTGTTGGTTAAATTATGTACCTTTATTTTTAACACCATCAATTGCTTATGACTCTGTCAAAGCACATATCAGTTGTAATCCGCAAAACATTGATGTATCTTCTTCAGTTGCTGTTAATTCTGGTGATTCGCTCACCATTTCAAATGGGACTGAATCAAAGGATTAACACTCTTTTGGTAATCTATCTTACTTTCAAAAAAAAATGACTAAAATTACGGAATGATACTCCGTTTATGGTGCCAAGGTGCGCGTTTTGCGGACCTTAAGCCAAGGTCCAGCCAGAACTGGTGTTGC